>OY744540.1:5503170-5525670 GCA_963556195.1 Sepiola atlantica | reverse complement strand
TGCCATTAAATGTCCTGCATTTCGAAGGAAACAAAAAAAAAAAAATTATTTACTCAAATACAAATACAATATTAAAAACAAAATAAAATTGTTTGTATATATTTTTTTTGTTGAAGTTCGTATTAAAAAGAAAAACAATGAAAATGTATTTCTTTAAATGTTACTTTCTAGAGATGAAAGATGAGAATAAAAAATTGTAAAGATACAATATTTATTAGAACAGTAAAAATTGCAACCCGCTCAATTAACACATCACTCAATAAGTCCTGGCCCCAACTAATAACAAAACAACTTTTAAGTAAAATTCGACTTTATTCATCAACTTTGAAATTGAAAATAACACTCGTTTTTATGTGCCCTGTGATTGGATGAAAAAAACAACCAATCATAGCACATCTTTCCTCACCTCTGCCAAACACACATGAGCAGAGTTTTCAAAGCATCGGCCTCTTTCCCTTCATTGGCTGCTGACCAAATAAGACGCAAACTTCTGTGTCTGAACAACAACCCCATGTTTGTACCAGCAGCCATGTATTTTACGCACATCGGCCAGGTCGCATACCGTCTTATCACTTCTTATATACTCGAGCCAGATCTTCCTCAGTCTACCATGCTCCTCCCTAGTGCCTGGGATATCCAGACACGTTATGGAATCGATGCAAGGGGTTACATGGTGTATATGGCTGAACCACCGAGCATGCAAGGCGTCCATAATCCCACCAATACCAATAATACATAAATAAGTAGTAATATTACACATTTAAAACAAGATTAGGTTTAAAGCTCCCAAAATTCATACCAGAATTGTCCACATGGGCACATGGCGTAACGGATAAAGGTGTTGATTAACAATCAGTTCTAAGTGACAGTATTCAGGAGGATGAAAATCCTATCTTTACTACAGGCAATACTAAATATGAATAACATAATAAACATTTCATGACTGGTGGATTGAGAACAATCTACCCCGCGGATTAAATAAAAGGTTCGGTTTGAAATTCTGTATAGGTTTACGAGTTTGACATAAAGATGCCCATGTTCGAAAAGATACACCTGAAGCAGATCCAAGGTTACATCGTCCGAAACGTCATGAAAATAACTACCAAGTTGAGAATAATAAATACTCATTAACTCCTTTTCAACGCTTTAAAATTGTCATCTTCTACCTTTAGCAGTTAAAGATTTGTTTGATGCTTAACATATGCATGATTAATATCTATTCAAATAATAAAAAAATAAACTTTTAGTGAAAAACATACATTCTAACCGATTAAAAATTATCTTCCATTTTTATTCAATCTGAAAAGAATTCCAATAAAATCATGTCTTTTTATTGAGATCTAAAATATTTAAAAAAAAAAAAAAATTTAAAAAATAAAATACAATAAAAAAAAACAATTATTTAGGTTAAATAAATAAAAGTTATCTTTTACAACTACGTAAATAATTTCAGTTTATTTTCAGAAACCGTATTCCAATGAAACTTTGGATAATACAAAGAAAAAGAACAAAGAAAAATGTAATTTTGTTATAAATTGGTGACCATCTTTAACCACAAAATTAGGTCACATTTACCAAAGATTCTTTGATTTGATTATGATCTTATTTTAATACCAGCTGGTTTTGTCGGCTCACTATAGCTTCGCAAATTTCGCCACTTCATCATCAACAACCAGTTTGTTGAATTGGGCCACAATTTATCCTCTGATGAGGGTGGGGTCTGATTGTCTAGTCGATCCAAGTCTTTCTTTCCATTCTTGTCTTTGGTGAGGCCCGACGGAATCCATACCCAAGGCTCTCCTATCACATTTGACCATGTCCTCCCAAGACAACTTGGGCCTACCAGAGGTGGTCTTCTCTGCTGGCATGTTCAATTGTCGGGCTTTAGCAATCCAGCCATTGCTGCGCTCAACGTGCCCCAACCAACACAGTCTGCTCTTCTGCATGATGTCCGCGAGGCTTTTCAAGTTGACTTGTGCGAGTAGAGACCGCAAAAATATGCTTTGTTCAGATCCATCTGACCATTGCCTTGTCATTATGGTGCAGTTTCTTTAGCGTGCCGACAGAGACAGCCTAGGTTTTGGAGCCATACATTAGTAGCACACTTCCGACACATGAGTATACACGGCCTCTCGCAGCTGCTAACTGCTTGAAATATTAATTCAAAATAATAAACATTACATTCATAACTTTGTTGTAAACACGAAACAAAATCTTTCTTGTTTATTCAGACAGATCGATAAACGTTAACATCTTGATAATTTCGATATAAATTTATTTATCTTTTAAATGTGACCATAAAGAAAAGATAAGAAATCAATTTTCACTTGCAATTTAGAAATAGATCATAACTCGTTCAAAATTCAGTCGGTCTCAAGAAAGAATCATTTGAACGCAAATGCTAAATATTTATTCAGGAAATAAAACAACATTATGTTAAAAGTCAAAACAATCATTGGGTTTTTATGTGCCCTGTGATTGGATGAAAAAACAACCAATCATAACAAAAAAATGGTGCTTGTACAGAGAAGCGTCCGTATTAAATTATCAATACCAGTTACCACAAAAAAAAAACAAAACATTATTATATACTTACGTAGCAGATTTAAATAAGTATCCTCACCAAAAAGTAGGAAAAATTATTGAGTAGAAGTTTAATTAAAAGCAAAATCCATAGTCAATCGACATGTTCAAAAGGTAGCCATCTTAAGCTTACAGGAAACAATCAGGGGAGGTAAGTGCGTTTGTCATAGTTAATATATATGCTGCAGATGGAAATGTTTAAATAAAAACAAAAAAAAAACAAAAAAAACAACAAAAAAAAAACGAAATTTGAAAAATGGATTTTGCTTTTAATTAAATTTCTACTCGATAATTATTCCCACTTTTTGGTGAGGATACTTATTTAAATCTGCTACGTAAGTATATAATACTGTTTTTTTGTGGTATTGACATACTTTAATACAAACGCTTCTCTGTACAAGCACCAAAAGAGTTAATTGTGACCATAAAGAAAAGATAAGAAATCAATCTGCCTTTTCACTTGCAATTTAGAAATAGATCATAACTTGTTCAAAATTCAGTCGGTCTCAAGAAAGAATCATTTGAACACAAATGCTAAATATTTATTCAGAAAATAAAACAACATTATGTTAAAATAAATATAGAGGCAAAAATGCCTTCAAAAACCATGTATTAGATGCGAGTAATTAAATCAAAAGAAAAAGAAAAATATTTCGAAACATTTAATAAAATATTTCAAAATACCTTCCGTTTTTTTTTTCTTCATCTTGATTTTTTTTTTAGCTAATATTTCGCTTGACAAAAACAAGCTTCGACAGAGCCAAGACAAATAAAGGTATAACATTTTCAACAATAGTCCACCAGGAAGTAAATTATGGAAAGAAAAAAAAAGGTTATACCTTTATTTGTCTTGGCTCTGTCGAAGCTTGTTTTTGTCAAGCGAAATATTAGCTAAAAAAAAAAATCAAGATGAAGAAAAAAAAAAACGGAAGGTATTTTGAAATATTTTATTAAATGTTTCGAAATATTTTTATCTTGATTTAATTACTCGCATCTAATACATGGTTTTTGAAGGCATTTTTGCCTCTATATTTATATTAACTTTCAAAAGATGCTTTATAAAATGAACTTTCCTAATTTATTATGTTAAAAGTCAAAACAATCATTGAATTAAAACAAACAATAACAAAAAAATGGTGCTTGTACAGAGAAGCGTCCGTATTAAATTATCAATACCACAAAAAAAAAACAAAAAAAAAAAACAGTATTATATACTTACGTAGCAGATTTAAATAAGTATCGTCGGCAAAAAGTAGGAAAAATTATTGAGTAGAAGTTTAATTAAAAGCAAAATCCATAGTCAATCGACATGTTCAAAAGGTAGCCATCTTAAGCTTACAGGAAACAATCAGGGGAGGTAAGTGCGTTTGTCATAGTTAATATATATGCTGCAGATGGAAATGTTAAAAAAAAAAAACCCAAAACAACAACAAAAAAACGAAATTTGAAAAATGGATTTTGCTTTTAATTAAATTTCTACTCGATAATTATTCCCACTTTTTGGTGAGGATACTTATTTAAATTTGCTATGTAAGTATATACTACTGTTTTTTTGTGGTATTGACATAATTTAATAAGAACGCTTCTCTGTACAAGCACCAAAAGAGTTAATTTATAAAGTGTCCTGTTTCAAAACCAATATGCAAATTAGTTAACATTGCGACTGTTACCACATATACATAAATGGTGCATCTATTGTGCAAAGTTGAACTAACTTTGCAGTTTTTTGACTTTACCGTTAGTGCGAAAGGTGGGCCCAACTTTCGAATCTTGCTGTCTATCTACGTAAAAGTTGGATTTCATTCAAAACAGACGGTCATTTGCATGGATTATTAACGAATCCAAGAAATTTTGATTCAGAAAAGTTTGATTCAAGAGATTTTGATCAATAATCTTTTCACTCCCACAGGATTTTAAACCAGAGTTTTTTTCATCACTGGGAGTTTCGCCCATAAGATCTTGACCCCCAAATCTGTTCACTCCAGAAAGTTTGGCTCAGGAGATTTTGTTCCCAAGTAGGTCCTTTTTAGGAATAGGTATCCAAGAAAATTCCAATACTTACGTCATCAATTCCGAGTTTCACTGAACAATTCAGAGACTGGAAAATGTTAACCGAACTATCTACACAAAAAAAAAAACACAAAAACAGTTCAGTTTGTATTTTTTTTATTTTTACCCTTATCCTAACCTAAGCTAAACTTAATTCTAAACTTACCCAAACCAAACCGGATACTAACCCTAACCCAACCCTAAGTTTTAGTTTGAAAAGTCGATTTTGTTCGCTTAGTATGGTGTAGAAGCCTCGGAACTTGATTCGGATTTCTCCATTCGTAGTGGTACTGCTTACGTCGTGACTATGTCACGCCGGCAAATTTCTGGATACCTATTCCTAAAAAGCACTCCCAAATTTTTTCACCTTGGACAGTTTGAATCAACAAGTTTTGTCTGGGTAGAAAAATTTCAC
The DNA here is from genome assembly GCA_963556195.1 of Sepiola atlantica. Taxonomy (NCBI): domain Eukaryota; kingdom Metazoa; phylum Mollusca; class Cephalopoda; order Sepiida; family Sepiolidae; genus Sepiola; species Sepiola atlantica. Next base: position 5,520,623 of record OY744540.1, on the reverse strand, counting down.
TTCATATTTTTCAAACTATGCCTTCGTCGTTAATTGAACACTTACTTCATAACTGGTGTAACCATAATCCCTTTAATCGAGCAATAAATTGGATAAGTTTATTGACAAATTATGGACACGTAAAAATAAAAAAATAAAATAAATAACAGTATTTACAAATCCAATATGCGCATCACCAAATCAGGTCCGTCATTTGAAAAGAATTTTCACTAGAGTTAAATTCAAAACTTCATTTTGGATGAAATGAAGTCAATTTTTTTCCTTCTAATGTTTCTAAAACAAAAGAATTTAACTTAGGGAAAAGTAAAAAAAATAGACTTCATTTTCCTATTTTTTTCTTAACACGATTTTCACTCATTTTCAATTAGTTTGACCAGAATTAAGAAGTTGTGAAGTTTAAAGAGAAAGGTGGAGAAAAAAAAATGGAAGAGAATATATTTTAATTGCTCAGCAATAACCTAGAGATGGTGTCTCAGTAAAAATACTGGTCCACATCACCTCACTAGGTTGTCATCAGGAAAGGCATCCAGCATATAAATTTTTTTGCCTAAATTAAGAAAAATTTGTCGAAATTCAGGCTGTGCAGTTTGAATGTCGGAAGTGCGTGATGAAGATAAGGAGAGATTGTAGAGTTTCCGAAACCGTCCAACACATGCCAGCACGTAAAACGGGCATTAAACCCAATATGATGAATGATAGACGTCTTATTATTTTGCGATTTGAAAATGAGGGAATTTGTATTATTCAGAAAACTATTCTCATTTTGGTTGGCATTTTCACAATTTCAGGTGCATCTTTTTAGACTTATGCGTAATTTCGAACTAAAACCGTTTATTTAATCTGCAGTGGTAGATTGTTCTTATCCCATCAGCCATGACCGGATAGAAGTGTTAAGTAATTTTTAAAAAATGTTATTCTTGGTTATCGCCTGGAGTAAGGATTGAACCTTCAACCTTCTGAAGACTCACTTAGAACTGAATGTATTTTGAGAGCTTTAAAACATATCTTGTTTTAGATGTGTAGTAATATTACTACTTATTAATGATATATATATATATATATCTTGGGTAAACTTAATTACGACATGATCTTTTATTTATGCTCCAAGAATTCAACAAACAGTTTGTGTACGATCGTTTCTGAGATGAGCACCAACTTAGAAGCCAGTATCAAGACCAGAGCCTTGTACACTCCCAGTTGTATGGCAAATTAGATAGGAAGAAAGAAGAGTAGGGGGTCTAGATAAAGCAAACCCGTTCAGACAGTGTACAAATTGAAACGGATACAGAAAGGGACGCAATAGGGAAAAGAACGGTTGTTATATGAAAAAAAAACAACAAAAAAAAACACCTGAAGGACAAAAAACTTTTTTTATATACAATTGGAAAGAAGATTCACTCCCTATGGAGAATCATGTAAATATATGAGCATATACAGTGAAAAAGGTAGTTAATTGTTCAATTCGCTATAATAAACTGGTATTGTCCTGGCCTTTGGGTCTGGATTTACGCCGGTCTATTGGGGGTTGTCTGGTCCTGTGCAGTTCTAGGAGGTGCACCCTCCCAGGCTTCGCCTCCCCTCTTTGGGGAGGAGTAAGTTTATTGCTTACTGCCTAAGGCGCCCTACCGGGAATGCCGACGGGGCTGCCCAGGCAATTTTTGAATGGTCAGAGTGCTCACCTCGAGCCCTGGCTTATCTAATCCCACTTTCCCGACCTTGTGTCACATTTTACCTTGTGGGAGGTAGATAAATAGTAATTCGCTATCTATCAAAGATTCAATTAATATAACGCTTGCAAGAAACATTATCAAAAACTTATTTTAATAGAAATTAAAAAATTAGAAAATTGAAAAGTTCAGTTAAGAAAATTTACTAAAAAAAAAAAAAAATATATATATATATATATATCATTTTTTTTTTTAAATTGAAAAGTTCAGTAAAGAAAATTTACTACTAAAAAAAAATTATATATATATAATTTTTTTTTTTTAAGAATTGAAAAATTGAAAAGTTCAGTAAAGAAAATTTACTACTAAAAAAAATTATATATATATATATAATTTTTTTTTTAAAGAATTATAAAGTTCAGTTAAGAAAATTTACTACTAAAAAAATTATATATATATAATTTTTTTTTAAAGAATTGAAAAGTTCAGTAAAGAAAATTTATTACTAAAAAAAATTATATATATATAATTTTTTTTTTAAAGAATTGAAAAGTTCAGTTAAGAAAATTTACTACTAAAAAGAAAAAATATATATATATTATTTTGTTTTATATATATATTATATATATTTATATTTACTAATGGAGATTTTGTATCTGTGTCTGAAACGGCAGCTATACTATTACTTCTATTAAATGGCTATCATCTTAATGCTCAATTTAGTTTACTATCCTATTTCAGACTGATGCGCTATATTACAATTCAGGGTCGACTTGGGAAACGTGGAAATAACTAAGATGAGAACAGTAGTCCGAATTATCAAAATTATTAATCCCCATCTCAAAAATTCACAAACAAAATGAGCGAATGTTTCTGTTTTCTCTTTTTACTCTGCAACTGTGAGAGAAAAAATTAAGTTGGACGCAACTTGTTTTTGTTTTTTTGAAAGAAGAATTTAGAAAACAGGTGCATTTTGGTTTGCAAAACAAATTTAACTGAAACGAAGGAAATGATAGGTTTTATTTATTTATTCATTTATTTTTTTATTTATTCATTTATTTTTTTATTTATTTATTTATTTTTTTTATTTATTCATTTATTTTTTTATTTATTCATTTATTTAAAAAAATGACATTCTTCAAAATGACCCTAATTTTGCCATGAACTTGTATCCTAATTCATATCCCGTGACAAGACCATCCCAAATTCCAAAGAACGGAAATTCATGCCATGAAAATTAGTTCTTAAAGAGAAGGCAAAAAAATAAAATTATTTAGTCTAGAATTAATTAATAAAACATGTATAAGCTTTTTCAAGATATTATTTTTACTGTCCTCCACTCTATAATAAAGACCAATGTGTATTTGTATATATAAATATACGTGCTTCCATCTCGTCATCTAAAAGTTAGCGAGTAAAACATGTGCCTATTTTTAGCCCCCCTCCCCCCCGACGAAACTATTTCAAGTGGTGAAAGGAAGCGGGAAAGCAAATAGCAAGTCAGACAACCACGTCAGATTTACCTTGCCGCCTGAAATGAATTTAGAAAGAAATAAAAAGTCAATGATGAGTGACTATTTTTCTTTAGGTCATCAGAAATGATAATTTATGTATGGCTTGTTTCATTTAATCCAGTGAAGACTCAGCTCGTGTCTTTCGATCGTAGGTGTGTCCATTTTCTTCCTGAGATTTTCATGGATGTCTCTTCAAAAACTCTCCGTAAATTCCGGTAAGAATGAAGATTTTTCGCTCTAATTTATAAATATATTTTAAACTATGTATCTATCTCTCTCTCTCTCTCTCTATATATATATATATATATATATATATATATATATATATACAATGTTTTGAAAGACAGATTCGCATATTTCAAATTTATTTTCTTATTTAGCATACAATTGTTTCGGCATACACCAAGAGACATGTAAATTGGTGTTACTTCTCCCCCATCCCCCTCGGATCAGTCGAAATATGCAGCTGATCTAGAAGTTAACCTGGGTTCAGTTGTGGATTTGGGGTACAAAATGACTTGTTTCGTTTAATCCAGTTAAGACTCAGCTCGTATCTTTCAATCGTAGGCGTGCCCCTTTTCTTCCTGAGATTCTCATGGATGGCTCTGCGCTTGAGGAGAAATTGACTCTGAAACTTCTTGGTCTTTCTCTCTCATCAAATCTTTCTTGGAGTTCAAACATTAGATCCATTACTCTTTCTGCTTTTCGTAAAGTCGGTTCTCTCTATCGCTCCCAAAACTTTCTCACACTTGAATCTATTCTCTATCTCTACAAATCTACAATCAGACCATGTATGGAGTACTGTTGTCATATTTGGGCTGGTAAATCTGTCTCATTTAAGGGTTCTTGATAAAGTGCAGAAACGTATCTGTAATTTGATTACTTTGGTCTTTTGGCTAAGATCAAAGTGTAGTATCTGTTCCGATGGATACTCCACCCCATACTGGTATTGTCTTGGCCTTCGGGTCTTGATTTACGCCGGTCAATGGGTCTGTCCTGTGCAGTTCTGGGAGGTCCAGCTTCCCAGGCTTCACCTCCCCTCTTTGGGGAGGAGTAAGTTTATTGCTTACTGCCTGAGGCGCCCCTACCGGGGAATGCCGACGGGGCTGCCCAGGCAATTTTTAAACCCAACTTTCCTGACCCGACCTTGGGTCACATCTTTCTTGTGGGAGTAAGATAAAAACTGGCCTTGTGCCTAACTCCTGGAGAGGAGTAAATCAATACCCTTCCTTCTCTACACCCTCTCTCTCACACATGACGTTACTCGTCTCAGTCTTTTCTATAAATAATATTATGGCACGTGTTCTTCAGAATTATGTGATCTATTCCCTGATTCCTTTGTTCCAGCTCGTTTGACTCGAGAGAGGCCTAACATGTCATTGTGAAACGAAAGAAGCACCTCTCGCCCCAAAAAACCCTTTATGGTTGCAAAGTAAGGGAGATAACTTTGCAACTTATTTTTAGATTTGTTTTCACTAATTTATTTTAACGAAGATTTTCCGGATTTCTAAGTTTATTTTATCTCACTTTTTTGAAGATCGTTTTGTCAAATTTATTTTAACAATTGATTTTTATTTACAAAAACAAAGATTTAAAATTGGTTTTAAAATGGAAATGAAGAAAAAAAAGGCTAGTTAAACGAAATTCCATTGGAAAAACGCCAAAAATGTAATTTCAAAACATTTTTTATTGCCACTCGGACTTAGAGTTAGTGGTAAAAAAAATAAACTGGTTACTTGCCCTAAATAGAATTTCCCGGAAGTGAGTGGGTGGGGACATTTTACGTTAACTTTATATGCGAAACTGATCCCCACTTTAAAATGGTTGGGTTTATGAAGGACACTAATTGTATCAGTTTAAGACTCTAAAGTAAACATTTACCCTATTTTTACAACACCATCAGTTTATTTTGTTTCTTAATATGAAAAAAAAAAGAAAAATCTTTGTTGGGATAAATTATCTCCCTTGCTTTGCCACCATAAGTGAACCCAAACGTTTTTATGAAAGGTTTTTTTCCAGATAATTTCGAAGCGTTGACGCGTAATCTCGTTTTTATTTTGTTATCGTGAACAACATTTCGACTGTAATTTGCGACTAGTTTCGTCGCACATTTCGACCGGTGTTAGTCCAAAATAATACGCTGTCTTAATTTTGGCCTGTTTTTTTTTTTGTTTTTTTTTTTAATTTTGCAAATAATTTGTTTTCTGATTTTTGCGGTAGCAAATAATACAATCAGACAGTGTTTTGTTTATTATAAATGGAATCGGCGATTTAGTCGTTTCACAGACAAAATGGCGGACAATGAATCGGCTGCTTTTTTCCGAACTCACAAATGAGTAAGTAAACCCAAATAAAATATGTTGGACTAATTTCAAATTTACCTTGAATTATTTTAACAGGAAATATAGTTGGGAAATTAGTCCAAAATTTGGGTTTGCTGTTTACTTGGTCGGAAAAAAAAAACAGAAAAATGCAGACGATTCATTGTCCGCCATTTTGTCTAAGAAACGACAAATTAATCGGAAAATCTATGCGAATGCAGATAAAAGTCAGAAACTACAGAAGACACACTTACAAATCTTACCTCATTACTGGATTCAATGTGACCCTGATCTGGTTAAAAAAATTATCTTGGGGTCATCAAGGACAAAATGAATGCAGGGGGGGGGGGAGAGAAAAATGACTTCTCTATTTTTTACTGGTAGTTTTTTCTAAGAACTGGCTACCAAAATTTATCGACTACTTTTGTCGATTGCCCGACACCATCCGACAAGGCAAAATGGATTAAATTGTATTTTTTTTTTTTTCCAAATATTAATTTGTTTCCCGATTTTTGCGGATTTCTATCTTTCTTTTTTTCTTCCTCTTTTGTTCTCACATATTAATTAGTTAAATAATAAAATCAAGCAGTGTTTATTAAAAATTATGGTACTTATGCAGTTTACGGACCGGGCTGAAATAACGTTATAATTTAGAAAGCCATTCTTAACATGGGGAGGTGGAGGGTTGATTAACTATTCTGTACTTTCACCTAACAATTTAATAAACAAAAGATACCGTAAAAATTAAGGTACTGTTTCGTAAGCATCAACCATAGATTTTACTGGCAAAATTTTAGAATCCATTCTTATCATGGGGAGGTAGGGATGGGGGACTTCCGTAACATTCGGAACGGCGTACTTGCTCCGTTTTTCTCGATTTCGTAGCATTCGTTGTACATACGTCACGCCTACGTCACGCCAGTAAAATCTATGGTTGACGTTTCCGAAAGAGAACCAAAATTGAATTCAACTTGAAAATTCTGTTTAAAAAATATCATGACTGCAGAAATACCAAATAAATGATTAAAAAAAAAAAAAAAAAAAAAATCAAAATATTTTTATAGAATCACTCCAGTCTCCAAAGCGGGCTCCAAAGTCAAAACTGATCCCCCCCCCCCTTCCGTTAGGGTTATGTAGGGAGAAGAAGAAAAAAACCCACCGGATTGGAGACGGGAGTGATTCTATAAATTACAGAAATGGGCAGATTGTTATATTCAGTAGATGATAATTGGTCTTTGAAAATACAGTAATTCCTTACTTACCATTTAATGTCGCAGGAAGCATGCGCTGGGAAAGTCTTGAAAACGTACAGCATGTAAGCTCCAATGATGACGACGGCAATGAGTAGAAATACGAAACACATGATCCCACATGTCGACCGGCAACGTTTGTTACAACAACGATGTCGACGATGACGATCGGACGAGAGAGGCGAATAAGACGACGAAGAAAACTGCATTTTATTTCGTCGTCGTCGTCTTCGCGGTTTTCTGGTTTCAGCACAAAAGGACGGCCTCACCCAAGATCTCACGGGTTGGAACGAGCACTTTCTTCTGATAGTCAATTCAACTCTATATTAAGTGTATTGGATTACAAACTACGGCACGGGCCTTTAACGCTATTGTTATTGTTGCCAAACGAGTTTGTGTAAATAAACAAATGTCATTGTTCGTTGTGGCCGACCAATTAAATAAACTCGGTTTATTTTCATCCAATGGAACAAGGTTTTCAACAAAAAACTGCTCCTGCTGATATTATTGTTTGTCTGCTGACCAGATCTTCTTCATTGGAATAAGTACAAAAGTATCACTTATGGCCATCCGTATAAAGAAAAGCAAAACGTAGAAAATGATTACTATGTACAAACATTAAAAACAAAAAAGGATTTATAATAAAAATAAAAAATAAAAAGAGCTGTATATACCCGACGCAGGAGTAACTAATTTTTTTAAATATCATATTTAATTCACAATTTTTAGTTTTTCTTTATTTATTTTATTTTTTTAATTTCAATAAATATTTGATTAATAGTATTTTTTTTTAAAATAATTCAGTGAGCATTTATTAGAGTTACGTTTGGACGAGAAATACACAGACATACAAATACACGAAATCTTGTTTTGGGAAAAGTGCAGAATAACGGCCCCCGCGAGCATATTAAAATAAAAATTAAAAGAACGCGTTTCAAATACTAAAAAAGAAATCAAAGCTAATATAATTTAGAGTTTTTTTTTTTTTTTCGAATTTCATTCCCAGTTTTTTAGGGTTAGTGTTGTGGTTACCGAAGGGCATTTTTTTTTATAAGGACACTGCTTTGTATTTCTGATGAAACAGAAATTATTTGCTGCTATTTATTTATATAAATTCTTTATTTCTGTAAACTTAAAACATGCCCTTCGTTAACTCAAACTAACCCTAACCCTAAGTCCGGGCTGAAAAAATAAAACAAAACAACAAAAAAAAACTCTAAAATATAGTTTTGAAAAACAAAACAAAAAATTTAACGACAGCTAACAGAACGAAAACGGGATTAAAAAAAAAACAAAAAAACAAACAAATAGGCAACAAATAAATGTTACCAAAGGCAAGATAAGGTAATCTTCCAGTAGAAGAGTACCTCATCTTGCCTTTCGTAATATTTAAATATACATATAAATATTCAAATAAACTTATCCAGGTTAGTAGAAGTCTTGAAAACTTCTACTAACCTTAATAAGTTTATTTGGGTTTTTACTTATTTTAAAGAGTGTTTTTTTGTTCAAAACAAACCTGGTGTCCACCTGTTCAGTTAAAACGAAAAAAAAATGGCTGAAATTACAGTTTCGATAATCGCTCAAAAAACAAAAATTAAACAAAATGCTGTTAGACCATTACATTTCCCCACGATTGGTGACATTTATTAGATGTGTTTCTAACACTATTTTGTTTATTTTTCGATTTTTCACCGATTATCACGGGTCCCCGTGCAGGGCTCATGAACAGACATTTTTTTCTCTAACTGAAGAGGCGGACACCAGGTTTGTTTTGAACAACAAAAAAATTCTTTAAAATAAGTTAAAACACAAAAAAAACTCGTCCAGGTTAGTAGAAGAGTAACTTATCTTGCCTTTGGTAACATTTATTTGTTGCCAATTTGTGTTTTTTTTTACCCTTTTTTCGTTCTGTTAGATGTCGTTAAAAATGCCTATAAATTCTTTTCTTTAATTAAAAAGCACTTTTTATTATGAATCATCATTTTTATAAATTTTTATAAATTTTATAATTTTTATAAATTTTATAAATTTTTATAATTTTATCATTTTTATAAATTTTATAATTTTTATAAATTTTATAATTTTTATAAATTTTATAAATTTTTATAATTTTATGATTTTATAAATTTTATAAATTTTTATAATTTTTATATTTTATAATTTTAATATTTTTTAATTTTTGAGGCGTGGAAGGGACGTTATTCTGTATTTTTACTGTTTTCTTAATGCGGAGAAAGATTAAATTCCTATTCAATCACGTCAATTATTTAGAGTGAAATGGATTTTGGCATTACTTCCAAACAACAATGTTTAATTAAAAAAAACTGTCATGCGGGCACGAGTAGAGATCACAAAGGCTATCAGTGATGAACGCCATCTCCTTCATGGACGTGAACCAACGGTCCAACAAATGAAATCAAGAAGAAGCTTCCATCAGCCATGTCAAACTCCTAACGACATCTCAGGAAGAGACCAGACTACAGCTGTGGACCAGACGGCTAGAAGATGCCTCTCCCCCCCCCCACCCCCGTTATAACGAAGGAATCCCTGCTTCTGAGGAACACCCTCCCGATTCAGAGGCACCCTGGCTCCAGTGAAAAACACTAAACCACTTGAGAACGGGAATGGGGCGATCAAAAGTTGCTATGAGTATTGATTTACTCCTCTCCAGGAGTTAGGCACAAGGCCAGTTTTTATCTTACTCCCACAAGTAAGATGTGACCCAAGGTCGGGTCAGGAAAGTGGGGTTTGAAAAACCAGCGCCCGAGAGATAAGCACTCTGGCCATTAAAAATTGCCTGGGCAGCCCCGTCAGGATTCGCCGGTAGGGCGCCTCAGGCAGTAAGCAATAAACTTACTCCTCCCCAAAGAGGGAAGGCAAAGCCTGGGAAGGTGGACCTCCCAGAACTGCACAGGACAGACCCATAGACCGGCGTAAATCAAAATCGGATTTGAAAAGGCTATAGAATGAAAACTATCCCCAAATTAAAAAAAAAACAATACCTCAGTCAATTACCTTGTCTCTTAGGAATCGACTTTGAAGTTAATAATACTATTGTTAAAACGAGCCAAAAAGAATAATTATAGAGAGTTTTCAACAAATTTGGAATTAAAAATTCTAACCCAAAGCATATACCATGTGACCTAAATATTAATATGAGTTCTAATATAGATCCAAAAGTGATTCAAAATAACAGATTATACAGATAAATCTTTGGCAGTTTAAAGTGACACAATGACCTGTAATTGACCTAATCTGTGTTTTGTAGTTACTAAGTTGTAACAGATCTATTCTATGCTTTTTTAAAAAAAAAATTTTTTTTTTAATGATACTTCACCCAAACAAGGCAGGTCGCCACTGTAGACGTAAGGGGCTACTGAGAATTAGAGAGTAGGTTTTGGGTGTCATCCTAAGTATGGAGCTGTGCAGCAAAATGTCTGTTTGCATTAGTTTTAAACCTCTGCATATCGGTACAGTCGGGGAAACAGGGAGCAGGGAGGGAATTCAAGAGGCCGGCAGCACGAGGAAAGAAGCTGCTGGAGTAGAAGGCTCTCTGGCATCTGGGAACCTCCACAGTGAATGGATGAGACCTAGCTGATCGTCGGGTTGATCTGGTGTATTTGCGTTGAGGGGCACTAGAGCATCTAGTACATCGGAGCACAATCCATTGAAGTATTTGTAAGACAAGCACAAGGATGCCACATTGCAGCGATGGGACTGGTTGACAGTGAGGGACCTATTATGTTGGCGCCTCTTTTTTGGACCTTGTCTAAGAGGGAGAGACTAATGAATGATGCCTCAGCCCAGATGCGACAACAATACTCCATGCATGGGCGGATGGTGGCTTTGTAGAGATACAGGATAATGTAAGGTGTGAGAAGTTTACTAGCACGGTAGAGGGAGCCCACCTTCTTTGCAGAAGCCTTGGCAATGTCTTCTATGTATTTGTTTCAATTCATGTTACCTGTGAATGTCAGGCCGAGTAGTTTGAAAGTTGAACTCTCAGGTAGGGTGTTATTTGCCATGGCAATCGGTGGTTGAAGAGGTTTCTTGTAGTTATTGAAGGAAAGAAGCTTTGTCTTTGCGGCATTAAAAGTTACCATCCATTTATGACCCCAATCCACTACAGCCTGGAGGTCACTTTCTAAAGATTCAGCCATTGCCTCGGATATGTACACGTCTGTTTTGCCCACATGACGAAAGTAGAGCGTGATGTCATCAGCAAATATATCTATCTCAGACTCGATGTGGTTTATGAAAATCAGGAACAATAACGGTCCAAGGATCGATCCCTGAGGTACACCTGCATTTATGTCATGTTGCTTGACAGGACAACCTGGATTTTTCTTTTGGTTAGGAAGGATCTAATTATATTAAATATTCGTCCAGTAATACTATATGAGTGAATTTTTAGGAGGAGCCTCTTATGCCATACCTAGTTAAAGGCCTTGGGTATATCAAGCGCTACTGCCCTAGCGTCACCTGCCTTGTGCAGTAGTTACAATGTTGTAACAGGGCTAATCTATGTTTTGTAGTTACAAAGTTGTAACAAGCCTAATCTATGTTTTGTAGTTACAAAGTTGTAACAGACCTAATCTATGTTTTGTAGTTACAAAGTTGTAACAAGCCTAATCTATGTTTTGTAGTTACAAAGTTGTAACAGACCTAATCTATGTTTTGTAGTTACAAAGTTGTAACAGACCTAATCTATGTTTTGTAGTTACAAAGTTGTAACAGACCTAATCTATGTTTTGTAGTTACAAAGTTGTAACAAGCCTAATCTATGTTTTGTAGTTACAAAGTTGTAACAGACCTAATCTATGTTTTGTAGTTACAAAGTTGTAGCAAGCCTAATCTATGTTTTGTAGTTACAAAGTTGTAACAGACCTAATCTATGTTTTGTAGTTACAAAGTTGTAACAGACCTAATCTATGTTTTGTAGTTACAAAGTTGTAACAGACCTAATCTATGTTTTGTAGTTACAAAGTTGTAGCAAGCCTAATCTATGTTTTGTAGTTACAAAGTTGTAACAGACCTAATCTATGTTTTGTAGTTACAAAGTTGTAACAGACCTAATCTATGTTTTGTAGTTACAAAGTTGTAACAGACCTAATCTATGTTTTGTAGTTACAAAGTTGTAGCAAGCCTAATCTATGTTTTGTAGTTACAAAGTTGTAACAGACCTAATCTATGTTTTGTAGTTACAAAGTTGTAACAGACCTAATCTATGTTTTGTAGTTACAAAGTTGTAACAGACCTAATCTATGTTTTGTAGTTACAAAGTTGTAACAAGCCTAATCTATGTTTTGTAGTTACAAAGTTGTAACAGACCTAATCTATGTTTTGTAGTTACAAAGTTGTAGCAAGCCTAATCTATGTTTTGTAGTTACAAAGTTGTAACAGACCTAATCTATGTTTTGTAGTTACAAAGTTGTAACAAGCCTAATCTATGTTTTGTAGTTACAAAGTTGTAACAAGCCTAATCTATGTTTTGTAGTTACAAAGTTGTAACAGACCTAATCTATGTTTTGTAGTTACAAAGTTGTAGCAAGCCTAATCTATGTTTTGTAGTTACAAAGTTGTAACAGACCTAATCTATGTTTTGTAGTTACAAAGTTGTAACAAGCCTAATCTATGTTTTGTAGTTACAAAGTTGTAACAAGCCTAATCTATGTTTTGTAGTTACAAAGTTGTAACAGACCTAATCTATGTTTTGTAGTTACAAAGTTGTAACAAGCCTAATCTATGTTTTGTAGTTACAAAGTTGTAACAGACCTAATCTATGTTTTGTAGTTACAAAGTTGTAACAGACCTAATCTATGTTTTTAGTTACAAAGTTATCTTAAGATTTGAATCTACGTTAATTTGTATTATTTTGAATATTCGGACTACTATTCTCACCTTAATTGTTATTTTCATAACGTTCACACAATGTAACCCCCAACTTTCTGCAGGTGCATCTTTTTAAACTCGAAAATATTTATGTCAAACTCGGGAACCTAATTTCATACTGAACCCCTAATTTAATCCACGGGGATAGAGTGTTCCTATTCCATCAGCCATGACCGGGTATAAATATTAATTTTTGTGTTTTATCACTTTTTCTTCTTCTTGCTAATAGATTGTTTCAAGTAAAACTAAGTTGTTTCGGAGCAACGAAACTCTGTCGAAACGCATTTCACTGTAAATAATTGTACCCAATAATTAATATATTACCAAAAAAGTAAACTGGACTTCTTTTTTTTTTTTTTACATAATTTAGATGTAAAACTTTGGGTGCATATCCAGAAGTCGACTGACATGAAAAAAAACATCACGTAAATTGATCAAGAATATCCTTTTTAAGTGATTATCGGGAAATTGTAAGGATAATGACTATGGGGTAAGGTGGATTCTAAACTCTATTTTCGAAGAGTTAGAATCTTAGGAGTTATCTCCCTTAGTTTTCAAACATGGCGATTAGCAATACAATTTTAATTTTATTTTGTAAGAAAAACTGCTGGATCAATTTATGTGATTTTATTTTTTTTTTGATATTTGCTTCCGGTTCTTTCTTAGATGAGGACCCACACTAAAACCGATTTGGCGTCGGTACTTTCCGAATGTTTACACAAACCGCCAGAAAGTACCGACGTGGTTAGCCAATCAAATTGTGAGAAAATAAGCAGACGACATATCAACATTTCAACTGATTGAAATGCGAAAGTGCTGCAAAGAATTTTCACTGGTTTGTTGCGTCTCCCGAAGGAGGGATAAACTTTTGTCAGGAAGAAAACCTGATCGCAAAATGAAAAAAAATGTTCAGGCAAAAAAAAAAAAAATAAACAACTTTAATACCTAACCCTAACCCATAAACCTAACGAACCAAAAATAATTTTCAGTAAAAAAAACACAAAAAAATCCTAACCCTAAGGACGCCATTTTTACCTGATTACAGACGAAAAATAATTTTCAGTAAAAAAAAAACACTTAACAAATATAATTTATCATCATACTTAGTTATTGCCCCTGACCTATAAGCATACATAAAATACTGGCAGTAAATGTTTACTTTAGCGTCTTAAACTCCATATTGCTAAAAACCAAAAGTTTAACATGGCAACGTTAACATTAACTTAGTAAATTTTTGTGGTACTTTTTTTACATTGGGACCCGCGCTAACTTTGACCATGACCCTAACCCTAACTCTACTGCTAACCCTAATCCTAACTCCCACCTTGCCCCTAACTCTATCGATGGTGTTAGGATTAAAATAATCCTGAAAATAAAGTTCAATTCTCCCACGTGAGAATGGGGTAACAATGTGCAGATAAAATCATCAAAGGAGAGATATAAGATGGAAGTCTGAGAGAAGGAACACAAAACACAAGAATGTAATTTCATAGCAATTTTAGTAAGAAAGAGATAGATGGAGTCATAGAATATTTACAGAGTTTTAAAAAGTTCAGTTAGGCATTGGTGAATTTGAGAGAGGGTTTGCGAAAACGTGGTTCGCGTGAACTTATCTGTATAGAGTTCTGGTAACGGCGGGAGGTCATTCTCTGTGACTGCCGTCTTGGGCTGTATCACTGAGAATGCCAGCCGATGTATTGGTGCCTTGAGCGGGGTCGTCGAAAAAGAGTTGTATAGAGGTGGGAGGTCATTCTCTGTGACTGGCGTCTTGGGCTGTTGTCACAAGGAAGACCAGCCGATGTATTGCTAACTTGAGTGGAGATGTCGAAAAAGAGTTGGGATGCTGAGTGTAAGGGTTTTTAAAGGCTGGCTCACGTGACACCTAAGGAAAAAAGGGGTTGCAATGCCTGACAGCCAATCGGTGAGGCCCTTAAGGGACATGGCAACAGCCAATCAGTGAGGGGGGCTTTAATAAATTCCAACAACGGGGTCAAAGTTAGTGCGGGTCCCAATATAAAAAAGCACCAATTTTGTTATATCGCCGGGAAAACAGATATGGACTCGGTACACTTAGTGTCTTTCTGAAAAATAAAATTTTAAAAAACTGTTTACTTGTTTGTTTATTTGGGTTTTTTTTTCATTTTTAGAAAAAAAAAGGTACTTATCCAGATTATGACTCAAGTTACCCCTAACCGACGCCAAAGCGATTTTAGCTTTGGTCCTAATCTGGATAAGTATACAAAAAAAAAAAAAAAAAAAATACGGTACTGCTATCGATCTTGAACCAGTTTCTGTAAACTTCGCGTCGACAGTGTTCGAACATTCTACGTAAACACCCGAAAGATGCCGAGGCGTATGGTGGCAGAGAGATGCCGATCGATTTATTCAAAGGGGGATAAGCGTAATTCATTTACGGTTATTCCCCTTTGAATAATCCTAAAATGGCTATCATATTTGCACTTCCTCTTCGTAAATCGCTAAAATTTAATTTTCTTTCATAAAAAAAAACTACTTGGTTAATTTACGTGCTTTTTGGTATAGGATATATTCAGCCCGTGACAGGTACGTACATCAAACAGATATTTCTCAGTTTTATTTATTTTTATTTTTTTCGAAAGTATCCGCTAAACTGGTTAAGCACCAACAAATATATATCATATAGACCAGGGGTGGGCAACCTCCGGCCCGCGGGCCACATCCGGCCCACGAAGGCTTAGCGTCCGGCCCGCCACCCTGTTATGCTTTATTATTGCAATCCGGCCCGCGGACCTAAAAGTAGGTTTCAATTAAGATTTACAGTGGGATAAAAATGTATAAATATCAGCGAGCGATGATGCATGTATATTTCATTTTTTTTTTTAACTATTAATTTCAAATCCTTGGCCTGAGATAAAAATAGAAAAAGAGAAAGAGAGAGGCAAAGAGGAAACGAGAGACGAGGAAAGGGCATGAAACAGAGAACTTATGTGAGGTGTGTCAAAACGAATGCTGGATCAACTTGCTACTTCCCCTGTCATGATTTTTTATAATTCCAAAATGGCTCTTCGTCGGCGCCTTTTATAACATCACGTACAGAAGTCTCTTGAGAAAACATATCAGATTTGTAGAGTGTTCAATGCAATTTTTGTACAATTTATTCATGTAAACAAAATATAGTAATTCTGAGATTTCGTTTTTCACTCCGGCCCGCGATCTCCTTCCAAAAGTCTCATCTGGCCCTCACTCTGAAAAGGTTGCCCGCCCCTGGGCTAGACAAACAAAAAAGGGGTGACGGAATTAATTACAAACTGGAATTAATTACAAATCTAAATCTAAATATACTTTACAAATTTCTTTAAAAAATATGATAAATATACTTTACGAATTTTCTTAAATGTTTATTTACTCCTCGCGGAGTTAGGCACAAGGCCAGTTTCATCTTACTCCCACAAGTAAGATGTGACCCAAGATCGGGTCGAGCAAGTGGGGTTAAAAGCCAGCGCTCGAGAGGTGAGCACTCTGGCCATTTAAAAATTGCCTGGGCAGCCCCGTCGGCATTCCCGGTAGGGGCGCCTCAGACAGTAAGCAATAAACTTACTCCTCTCCAAAGAGGGGAGGCGAAGCCTGGGAGGGTGGACCTCCTAGAACTCCACAGGACAGGCGTGCAGTATCCATCGGAACAGATACTACACTTTAAAATATACTACACATTTCTTTAAAAAATATAATTAATATACGACTTTACACATTTCTTTAAAAAATATGATTAATATACTTTACAAATTTCTTTAAAAAATATGATAAATATACTTTACAAATTTCTTTAAAATATATGATAAATATACTTTACGAATTTTCTTAAATGATAAAATATACACATTTCTTTAAAAAATATGATTAATATACGACTTTACACATTTCTTTAAAAAATATGATTAATATACGACTTTATAAATTCTTGATGATAAAATGAAATAAAAAAATTTTTTAATTCGTACAATATAATTTTGCAAATGAAAGAAATAAAATGAGATTTATTAGTTGAATAACAAATAAAATTGATAAATTAAGTCCAAGTTGTAATTAATTTCGAGTTGTAATTATTTCCGAACTCCCCAAAAAGCAAATCTGTCACGTGACAAGCCGACATCTGCGTTGCTTGGCAACAGCGTAACAAACTTGGCGTTTTTCTTTTTTCTTCTTTCGTTTCCCAGTTGAATTCACCGTCCATGATGAAAGTCGGTTGTTTATTTTACTCTATCTTTCATCTGTTCATTTGTTTTTAGATAATTTAATTAAATCGCTGCAAAATCTGGACACGGGCGCTAATTATTAAAATGTCTACCCGACCACGTATTCATAAAATCCCAGTCATTGATCACCTTTTTACTGAAGAAACGGCAGATTTGACAAAAGTAAGTGATTACTACTACTACTACTACTACTACTACTACTACTACTATTATCATGGACGGCGGCACCGGGGGGGGGGGCAGGTGAAGGGGAGGGGCTCAAGCCTCCCCACCTTTGTACTCCCTCCCACTTTATGGTCATCAATAATGAAGTTATATATGCATGTGTTTAACCGCCCCCCCCCCACTTTTTAGGAGAGCCCCCCCCCCCACACACACTTTTATAACTGTCCCGCCGGTCCTGATTATTATTATTATTTTTTTTTTTTTTTGTGTACTCACTAGGAGTTCTCACACAGATCATCGTCAGTGCTTGCTCACCGACAACAACCAGTGGTATTCCCTGGAGTCTGAGTGACAACAAGCCTCCCCAGATTTCCAGTATTCTTCACATCTTTTCGATAACCACCGCAAA
>OY744540.1:5395670-5498170 GCA_963556195.1 Sepiola atlantica | reverse complement strand
TTTATGACCCCTATTCCACTACAGACTGGAGGTCACTTTCTAAGGATTCAGCCATTGCCTCGGATATGTGCGTGTCCGTTTTACCCACGTTTTTGCTGGTTGTGTATTTTATAAGCGTTGTGATAGATGCAAGGCCTTTTATAGGTATTTCCTTGCCTCTTTTTCTAATGGCAGTGTCGAAGACATTGTTTGTTTTTTTCTGATTCACTTTTTAAATTTAAAACCATTTGCAAAATTTCTAATTCATTACAAAAATTCACTGAAACAATAAAAACTAATTTCTTTTTTTTCAGAGTTTCAAAGTGGAACCAGTGAATTTTAGAAAAGTCATCAAATTATTAGCAGATCCTTTTTCAGTAAGTATTTTTTTTTATTTTATGGAGTACAAGGGGGAGATGGTGCTGATGTGATTACCAGAATGGATGGTCTAAGTTCAGGGAACGTCTGCAATCACTAACCAGCAGAGTGTTACCACTATCGACCAAGAGAAGAGTCTATCAGGCATGTGTGTGCAGTATGATGGTGTATTGAAGTGAAACCTGGTCAGTGAGAGTTGAGGACATGCGTTGCATGGAGAGAAATGATAGGAGAATGATATGATGGATTTGTAATGTGAGTCTTAAAGACAGGCTTAGATCTGATGACCTCAGAGGAAGATTAAATCTGGACAGTAGAGGGAGATGTATGCAGAACAGAAGACTTTGTTGGTTTAGTCAGGTTGAAAGAATGTATAAGAGTTCTTGGGTTAGTAGACATAGAACAGTTGAGGCTACAGGGTCAGTTGGCAGGAGAAGATTACAGAAAACATGAGAGGAAGTTATAAGGATGGATTTGAGAGAAAGGGGGATACATACCTGAGCAGAGAAAGGTTAGTTTGGAAGTCGATTCCTAAAAGCCGTCCAACACATGCCACCATGTAAAACAGACATTAAACCGCTGCTGCTGCTGCTGCTGCTGCTGCTGCTGATGATGATGATGATGATGATGATGATGATGATGATGATGATGATGATTAGGTCAGGAGATGTAGAACAGTTGAAGTAGCAGGATCAGTTGGCAGAGGAAGTCCAAGGAAGACATGTGAGAAATTGATAAGGATAGATTTGAGAGAAAGAAGGATAATTAAAGACCTGGCCAGAGATAGGTTAGCTTGGAAGTCAATTTCTAAAAGCCGTCCAACACATGCCAGCATGTTAAACAGACATTAAACCGAAAATGATGATGATGATGATTTGTAATGTGAGTCTTAAAGACAAACTTGGATCTGATGACCTCAGAGGAAGATTAAATCTGGACAGTATAGTGAGATGTGTGCATAACAATAGTCTTCAATTGTATGGTCACATTGAAAGAATGGATGAGAGTTTTGGGGTTAGTAGATGAAGAACAGTTGAGTTAGCAGGGTCAGTTTGCAGGAGAAGGCCAAGGGAAACATGGGAAGAGGTGATAAGGATGGACTTGAGAGAAACAGGGATAAATAAAGTCCTGGGTAGAGATAGGTTAGTTTGGAAGTCAATTTCTAAATGCATACCGGCATGTTAAATTAAATATTATTATTTGTACTCACTAGGAGTTCTCACACAGATCATCGTCAGTGATTGCTCACCGACAACAACCAGTGGTATTTCCTGGAGTCTGAGTGACAACAAGCCTCTCCAGATTTCCAGTATTCTTCACCTCTTTTCGATAACGATGTGGTATATATTATTATTATTATTATCATTATTATTATTATTATTATTATTAGGATGATGATGATGATGGAGAAGGAGGAGGGCAATCTGTTTTGTCTACCAAATATCATGTTCTTTGGTCTGGTAGCCTAAAAGTAGTTAATAAAAAATAAACAGCTGCATGGACAGACAGACACATATCTATCATATTATTAGTATAGATTACTTCAGTCTTTATTTTCTTGTCCTTTTGTTGAATATCCGGACCGGATGTACCGAAAATGTCACCTGGTAGGCATAAAACATACTTAACACAGACCGGAAGAAACAAAATACGGTTGATTGTCAGAAATAAAATAATTGTTGACTGATTTGAAACCACCTGTACGGGTTATCTATATCCAAAGGTTAGCTGCAGACGAGAATACCCCGTCGCTAAATAAACGCCTTAGTGGCGTGGCTATATTGAGAGCAACCGCTAAATCTCAGAATGGGCGTTCGCAGGTGAATGGTGTCACAAATTATTATATGAACTAACTAGAAATTGAGATTGCAAGTTGACTACCGATCGGGTACGAGAAAACCACTACGTCAATACCTCCTTTCTCATGATGTGCGGCAATATGACTCAGTTGGATATTTACATCGTGGAGGTATGGGAGTGGGTCAGAAAGAAAATGATTAAAAGTGTTATTCTATTTGGTGTAAAGTATGGAAGTATTTTCAGGAGTAAAAAAAAGGAAAGAAAAAAAGGAAGAAAAAAAGAAGAAAAAAAAGAAGAAAAAGAAGAAGAAGAAAAAGAAGAAAAAAAGAAAAAAAGAAGAAAAAAAAGGAAAAAGAAAAAAAGAAAAGAAAGGAAAAAAAGGAAAAAAAAGAAAAAAAGAAAAGAAGAAGAAAAAAGAAAAGAAGAAAAAAGAAAAGAAGAAAAAAAAGAAAAAAGCAGAAAAAAGGAAAAAAGAAGAAGAAAAAAAAGAACATTTTTTTTTAATGTATCTGTTATTCAAAGCTATGTTTTTTTTTTTGTTGTACCGCAAAAAATATTATTTTCTCTTTTGTAGGCCCATTTGTATGAGCGGCATGTTTTGGCCATACGAAAGATTGTTCGACATTACAAGCAAGGGTTTATATCCTTTTTGTGTTTGTGCTATTAACTTGAAGACATTTGCAATTTTCTCTTTTGTTTTATTTTGGAGGGAGGTCATTGGGAAAGGAAACCATTCAATTAAATAAAAAACAAACATGACTCTCGTCTGCTATAATGAGTAAGATCTCTGGAGGTTGAAAAAGGGCCAAGGAATTTGCGAGGATATCAGAAAATTTTTCACACACACACACACGTATGAGGAATGGTGCATCTTCTCCAAGTAATGTTACCTCAAGTAACAGCACTTAGCTGGATACTCCACCAGACTAAATGAATTCTTGTCCTGTATAATATATATATATATATATATATTATAAAATTGAAAATAGAAGCATTTATCAATGCAAGGTTAATTTATTTTTATTTTTTTTACTTTAATCTTGTTAATTTCGGAATAATATTCCATCATCAGAGTTGACCAGTTTTGTGTCATTTTTTCAAAAAATAAACAAACTATTTTTTTTGTTTTTGATATAATGTCCTTGTTATGGGTGTTATCCACAGAGATGTTCTTGGCGGTTATGAATTCAAATTCTGGCTTTTATAATACTGACCAACCAATGAACGACCCATTTTCTTAAACTTCGAGCATGCCGATGCTTTCTTCGTTCAACAACGAGAATTTGAATTCATAACCGCCAACAACATCACCGCGGATAACACCCATAACAAGAACATTATATCAAAAAACAAAAAAAGTTTGTTTATTTTTTGAAAAAATGACACAAAACTGGTCAACTCTGATGATGGAATATTATTCCGAAATTAATAAGATTAAAGTAAAAAAAAAAAAAAAAATTAATCTTGCATTGATAAAGGCTTCTATTTTCAATTTTATAATACTGACCCACAAATGCTTTGAAATGAACGACCCATCTTCGTATATATATATATATATATATATATATTTATATATATATATATATATATATATATATATATATATATATATATTTATATATATATATATATATATATATATGGCGTATATATGTATGTATTAACTTTATATATATATATATATATATATATATATATATATATATATATATATATATATATATATATATATATATAAAATTAATTTTTATCTCCTTTTATTCATGAATCCTTTTATTCATGGAAAAATTAATTTTATAAAACAAAATTAATTAATTTTAAAGAATATATTTTTATAAAAGTGATGACACGTCCGATTAAGGACGAATGAATGAAATCTTTTGCATATCCTTAAACCATAAGAAATCAAAACTCAATGATCGAAAATGTGAAACGATCATGTGTCTCCGAAGTCAGAAAGTATTAGGGAAAAGGTGGATATCGATTTAAACACTAAATTTAAATTTCATATTGTTGTCTTGTAAATTGTTTCTGGGTCGAGACATCTCCACCATCCTGCATATTATGATATATCAATCTTTTCGATTAATACGTCACAACTTATCGAAGTCACCAAAGGTCACTCGATGAAGATGAAGGCTTAAAGAGATAGATAGACTGTCAGTTTATGGATGAAGAATATTTTGAGAGGATTGAAAAATATTAATCGAATAGTTTGATTATTAATGGAGATCGTTTATGAAAAGTATTGGTTGACATTCCGATTTGAAGACGGCCATGTTGAAGTTTGCAGAGAAGCGGTTCCATGGTAATGTGTTCAACAGACGGGAAGTTCTTGGATAGAAACTCTGTTCATGAAAATTCATCCAGATGCTAGGAAAACGGAAAAAGAAATAAAAGTTCTTTGAAGTTATGGTAGGAGGATGAGTTCTTGTTGCGAATTTCTTACAAGAAGGAACCAGAGATTGGAGCTCAGTCGAGCACTTTCAATTCAAATAATGACAGAGCAGAGAAGGAGTCTTTAAGAAAACATAATTTTGCTGCCAATGCCAATGTCCATTCGAGGATAAAGGTTAATGAGATTGTCAGATGATGAACAATATTATAAGAGGATTGGTAACGATGGGTGGACTGGACAGAATTTGTTTAATTAAGAGAATGGCTTGATAGGTATCTGTTGACATATGACCTGAAAACGACCATGTTGTAGTAAGCTGGAAAGCAGTCCTGTGGTATCGTGTTCCACGGTTGAGAAGTTCTTGGAAAGAAACTGTTCATGGAAGTTCCATTTGGTTTTAGAAGCACAGGGGAAAAAAGGAAAGTTCCTTGCAATGGTTGTAGCTAGACGAGTTCTTGTGAAAGTTTTAAAAGGAGGAACCAGAGATTGGAGCTCAGTCGAGTACCTTCCATGGAAATAACGATCATATTGACCTGTTTATCATTTGTTAGGTACTTGTCCAGATTAAGACCCAAGCTAAAATCGACTTGGTGTCGGTAGTTTCCGGATGTTTATGTAGATGCCCGGAAAATACCGAAATGCTTATCCAATCAGAATGCGAGAAAATAAGTAGACGACAAGTTAAAATTTTAATTGATTGAATTGCGAAATTCACTAATTGGAAATAAAAATTGATCAAAACGATAATGAATTTTAACGAACCCTAACCCTAACCCTAACCTCTAACCCTAACACTAACCCTAACCTTTAACCCTAACCTCTAACCTCTAACCCTAACCTCTAACCCTAACCCTAACCCTAACCTTTAACCCTAACCTCTAACCCTAACCCTAACCCTAACCTTTAACCCTAACCCTAACCCTAACCTCTAACCCTAACACTAACCCTAACCTTTAACCCTAACCTCTAACCCTAACCTCTAACCCTAACACTAACCCTAACCTTTAACCCTAACCCTAACCCTAACCTCTAACCCTAACCCTAACCCTAACCTTTAACCCTAACCTCTAACCCTAACCCTAACCCTAACCTTTAACCCTAACCCTAACCCTAACCTCTAACCCTAACCTTTAACCCTAACCCTAACCCTAACCTCTAACCCTAACCCTAACCCTAACCTTTAACCCTAACCTCTAACCCTAACCCTAACCCTAACCTTTAACCCTAACCTCTAACCCTAACCCTAACCCTAACCTTTAACCCTAACCCTAACCCTAACCTCTAACCCTAACACTAACCCTAACCTTTAACCCTAACCTCTAACCCTAACCTCTAACCCTAACACTAACCCTAACCTTTAACCCTAACCCTAACCCTAACCTCTAACCCTAACCCTAACCCTAACCTTTAACCCTAACCTCTAACCCTAACCCTAACCCTAACCTTTAACCCTAACCTCTAACCCTAACCCTAACCCTAACCTTTAACCCTAACCTCTAACCCTAACCTCTAACCCTAACCCTAACCCTAACCCTAACCTTTAACCCTAACCTCTAACCCTAACACTAACCCTAACCTCTAACCCTAACACTAACCCTAACCTCTAACCCTAACACTAACCCTAACCTTTAACCCTAACCCTAACCCTAACCTTTAACCCTAACCTCTAACCCTAACCCTAACCCTAACCTCTAACCCTAACCTCTAACCCTAACACTAACCCTAACCTCTAACCCTAACACTAACCCTAACCTCTAACCCTAACCCTAACCCTAACCTTTAACCCTAACCTCTAACCCTAACACTAACCCTAACCTCGTTTTAACACTTGTTCAGTGATATTTTTCTTTAAACAAAAATTTCACTTGTAAAAAAACAACATTTTTTCCAGTTGTACATCCAGCCTCGTTTTGAATTTTTTTGGATGCATTCGGCCTTTTCCGTCCGTCTACGTAAACATCCGGAAACTACTAACGCCAAGTCAATTTTAGTTTGGGTCCTAATCTGGACAAGTGCCATTTGTTGAACTAAAAGGACATTTTTTTTGTTTTTGAAATTTGTTTTATCCTTGACGTGAACGTAATTATTAAAAGATCTGGTGGATGTGATCCAAATTCTGAACATTTGCTGCAAAAGACTTTTTTTGGAAAACCACATTTATGTGGAACCGATGAAAAATTTGTTGGTCGTCTGCTCGTTGCCATTCTTAAAAGAAAAAACCTCCGATGAAACGATTTATGACGAAGTGGCTGTTGAATCCATCTGTCAATTCGGTAAGTGTTTGCCTCATGGAAATTAATGTTTTCCCCTCTTCTTCTTCTTCTTCTTCTTCTTCTTCTTCTTCTTCTTCTTCTTCTTCTTCTTCTTCTTCTTCTTCTTCTTTGCTGTCTTCTTCTTCTTTATCTTCTTCTTCTTCTTCTTCTTCTTCTTCTTTATCTTCTTCTTCTTCTTCTTCTTCTTTATCTTTGCTGTCTTCTTCTTCTTCTTCTTCTTCTTTTTCTTCTTCTTCTTTTTCTTCTTCTTCTTCTTCTTCTTCTTCTTCGTTTTCTTCTTCTTCCTTTGCATCCTGTTATCTTCTTCTTCTTCTTCTTCTTCTTTTTCTTCTTCTTCTTCTTCTTCTTCTTCTTCTTCTTCTTCATCATCATCATCATCATCATCATCATCATCATCATCATCATCATCATCATCATCATTACTAGCAGGACCCGTGTAAATTACACAAAATGACGTTTTCAATACTAATTATCTTGTTCCTAACCTATACATGTTTGAATAAAATATGATAAGATTTTGACTTGTATATTTATTTTTAAAAAATAAACAATACATGAAACAATTTACAAAACTTCTTTATATACAATATTTCTAGTGAAGGTAATATTTCGACGACTAAACCTTAGTTTGTAAATCCTTTAGATTAAATAAAATTTGGCTCCAATTCATGAGTAGCATACAAAGATTCGGAAGATTGTTGCTTTTGATGTAAGTGTGACACACAAAATAACACACACGCTATCGTATTAATATGTGTCTTCCCGGTTGTCCTCTCCCTACCTCCCTCCCCGCTTCGATGTAGAAAAAACAATCTAAGAGATTGGTTGGTCAAAAACCGACGTTAAAATCCTACATCGCTAACCGTTGCACCAAAGGGAAACACTTGCAAATATTACGAAAATTAGGTGACTTGAATGCTCTTCCAAATCTACGTGCGGTACGCATGCGCAGAGCTTTTGATGTAAGCGTGACACACGAACACACACGCTATCGTATTAATATATAGATTATTATTATACTTCATCGATTTAATGATAAAGTGCTTGTTGAATCCATCTGTCAAATCGATAAGTGATTGCCCCTTGGAAACGGATGTTTTCCTTTATTTCCCTAAAAATAGGAATATAACTAGTGGGAGCCATGTCCTGGCATTGCCGTAAAAATTGTGGAACCCAAAAAACTCCTGTTGCCATCCCTGAATCCCATATAAGTATTATTACAAAAAATGTAAATGTAAATCACATAAATACACTGTAGAATCTTTTTTTGTCTGAATCATAAATTTATCTTTTTATATATAAAGTAAAGTGAGATTTCTCCTATTTCATTGATGGGCATAGCTTCATAACCCAAAAGTTGAGAAATTTAGAGTGAAAAGGAATAATGAAACAGTTTTGGTTACGAGGTGCAAAGGGAAAATCTCACAGTATTTTATATATAACTAGCGGAACCCGTCGCCCGGCGTTGCACGGGAGAAAGTACTACCTATTGCATGACGTCGAATAAAAAAAGAAAACGGCCTATTGTTTTTCTCCCCCCCCCCCCGCCGTCTACCGTGTTGGCGAATGTTTTAAATTTAAAAAAAAATGAAATTGTGATAGAGTAGAATGGGATTGAACGCTAAGACTGGCAATCATGAAACCTGCCTTCTTAACGACTGCGCCACGGTTTCGGGTTAAAAATACATGTGAAAATAGGCCAATTAACTTAAGCTTGTTTATTGGCATGCGTGTTATGTTAAGATTTAGCTTCTGCCGACCAAATGTAAAGTTCAACAATGACACGGTGTAGGTCATTTGTAGTTGATGAAGTAAATGGATTTGGGCAAGTTTTCTATAATATGCGTTTAAAGGTGTATGATTTTGAAAATGTAAATGTATCGGGGTCTACGAGTATCTTGGCGCTTATTGAATTAAATAGGAAGTCGATTTGATCAAGAAATTGTAGCCGCCATGTTGAATGATTAGATGTTGCAGGAACTGTGTTCGTTAATTTCATTCGCTTTTTTAAAAAAAATTTTTTTAACATGATTCACCCCAAACAAGACAGGCCGCCACTGTAAACGTAAGGGGCTACTGAGAAAAAGGAAAAGGGGAGAAGGATTGGTGGTTCAGCTTAAATTGGGGTCTGAGCAGCGAGATGTCTGTTTACATTAGTTTTAAATTTCTGCATGTCAGTACTGTCGGGGAAACAGGGGGCAGGGAGGGAGTTCCAGAGGCCAGCAGCACGAGGAAAGAAGCTATTTGAGTAGAATGCTCTCCGGCATCTGGGGACCTCCACAGTGAATGAATGAGATTTAGTAGAATGTCGAGTTAGTCTAGTGAATTTACGTCGAGGGGGCACCAGAGTAGCCAACTCATCGGAGCATAATCCATTGAAGTATTTGTAAAACAAGCATAAGGATGCTACATTGCGGCGATGGGACAGGGGCTGGAGCTTAGCTGACAGTGAGGGACCTATTAGGTTGATGACTCTTTTTTGGACTTTGTCAAGAAGGGAGAGACTAGTAGATGATGCACCAGCCCAGATGTGACAACAGTACTCCATGCATGGGCGAATGGTGGCTTTGTAGAGATACAGGATAATGTCAGGTGTAAGGAGTCCACTAGCACGGTAGAGGGAGCCAACCTTCTTTGCAGCAGCCTTGGCAATGTCTTCAATATATGTGTTCCAATTCATGTTACCTGTGAAGGTTAGGCCAAGGAGTTTGAATGATGAACTCTCAGGTAGGGTGTTATTTGCCATGACAATCGGTGGTTGGAGAGGCTTCTTGTAGTTGTTGAAGGAAAGGAGCTTAGTCTTTGCGGCATTAAAAGTTACCAACCATTTATGGCCCCAATCCACTACAGCCTGGAGGTCATTTTCTGAAGATTCAGCCATTGCCTCAGATATGATCGCGTCTGTTTTGCCAATATGGCGAGAGTAAAACGTGGTGTCGTCAGCAAATAAACCAATCTCAGACACTATGTCATCAGGGAGATCGTTTATATAGATAAGGAACAACAAAGGTCCAAGAATAGATCCCTGGGGCACACCAGCATTTATGTCATGTTGCTTAGATGAACGGCCATCGAGGACAACCTGGATTTTTCTTTTGTTTAGGAAGGATCTAATTATATTAAGTAGTTGCCCAGTAATACCGTATGAGCGTATTTTCAGGAGAAGCCCTTTAGGCCATACCTTGTCAAAGGCCTTGGATATATCAAGCGCTACTGCCCTAGCTTCACCTGCCTTGTCGAGTGTATGATACATGCGTTCAGAGATGACCGTTAGGATGTCTGCAGTAGATCGTGCTTGTCTAAATCCATACTGGCGGTCAGATAGAAGTTTAGCATTAACTAAGTGTCGTACTATTGCTAGATTGATTAAGGATTCAAAGATTTTAGCAAAGATCGGCAGTAGACTGATTGGGCGGTAGTTCTGAGGGTCGGTTCTATTCCCAGAACTCTTGTAGACTGGTACCACAGAGGCAATTTTCCAGCTATCGGGGAAGCAAGATTCGGTTAGGCATTTATTGTAGAGTTTGGAGAGGACAGGGGCCAGTTCAGCAGAGCATTTCTTTATTACTATTACAGGTATAAGATCAGGCCCACAAGCTTTAGAGGTGTCAAGGTTTTTTATGATGTCTCTGACCTGGGATGGGGTGATGACCAGGTTATCAAGTGTGGCTTCGGTCCGCATAGGTAATTCAGGGAGAGGGTGGTTATCTGAGTCTAAAGTAGAGTTAGAAGCGAAACGCTGTGCAAGTAGTTCAGCCTTATCAGTGGCCGTGCAAACGACGTCATTGTGGTTTGAAAGTGGGGGAATCATAGATTGACCATTATTCACTACACTATTGTAGATTTTCCAGAAATCGCGAGTACCTAGTTTCTGTGACTGGATGCGTTTTTTTGTTAACTCATTATACCTTCTCTTCGCTTCGCCTATCACGACCTTGCAATTATTTCTTGACTCTATAAATGTATGCCTATTAGTAGCTGACTTATGGCGGCCGAATTTACGGAATGCTTGTTGCCTCTCAGAAATGGCAGCTGCACATTCCGAAGTGAACCATTGAGGAGAGTGGGGCTTGCTAAAGAATTTTCGCATGGGGACATAGGGTTAATTCCGGAATGAATATAAATATAGAAGTCATAGGTAGAATTAGAAATAACGAAATCTGATATTCACGGAAAATCATCGGAGAGAAAGGGAGCGGTCATTAAGTCTTTGTGTATTGCTTTATATTATGTAGTAAATTAATACCAGGCAAATAATAAATAAGAACGGAGTCTTTTGTGAAAAGTAAACTGTGTTTATTAGTTCCCGGTGTCGATGAGTAGTGACAGTACAGAATTGTTAGGGAGAAAAGTTTTTGCTACCACCTATATGGAGTTGGTTTGGCGGAGAGACGTGGATGGTGGGCCAAATGTAATATTTAGTGTTAGCTGGAAAAAAATACTAACAATTTTACTAAAACACGCTCGCGTGAATAAGTGTTATGTAGTGGTGAGTTTTGTAGCCTGTGATGCATGTGGTTATTTTCTTATTCTCCGAGAAGGTACAGGGGAAAGATCGTCTCTACTTTATATATAAGATATATATATATAAGATATATATATATATCTTATATATATGAGATAAAATAGTTATCATCAGGTAAAGGGAGGAAACTCCCCATTGCTCAGGGCAGAAATATCACCACTAGCACAATTATCGCTAAAAACAATAATGGAGAACTAGAATACCCGTCACAGGATGGATAAAATGAATTCCTTGAACAGAGGTTTTGCACCACTTTTATGTCCCCCTTATGAAGATTAAAATCCAGATATGATACTAAACCTTATGTCTAGAATCCTTGTTCCAATTTTGATCAAAGTCCATTATATAATTTTCATTCTAGAAAATGTCCTAAAAATTTCAGGATTAAGCTTAAGGGGTCTTCAGAAGAAATTGAAATTCAATGCAAATCTGAAATATTTGAATTTTTAAATGGAAGATTGTGTCCATATTATGTCAAACCCTTTAAAATATTCAAAAGAAACTGGAGTTATATTTATTAATTGATGGCCAATATCTATTGTAAAAATTTCACAAATCAGAATTATAAGAACTCACCCCCTTTCTGCTCCTTTTGCATGAAACTAAATATAGCCCACATTTGGACCCCTTACGCTTAGCAGCTGTATTCCAAAATTCATAATGTCTATTTGTGCATGCAGATTGTTCAGCAGGCCCAGTTTACTTTTACAGGTTTTAATCGCCGTGGGTCTTGTAGAGATATCTGTACATGTAGATGGCCATGCTGTGCGTTTGTACGCCACACAGAGCACGCACTCCTTCTACAAAGTCTGGTTTCAGTGACAACTCAAAGCAAGATAACTGAGAGACGATGTAGAGCGCAGGTTTTATATCGGAGTTTCCGTCTCCTAGACGAATGATTTAACAAAATCTATGGATCCATCTCGCCGAGTAGAGTAGCATCGCGCCTGGGTACTATACCAGGTATTTCTATGCACCCGCTAATAATATATATATATATATATACGGTACAATCACGTTGACACACGGGTTCCCGTTAGATCACCAAAGTTAAACGACGTCGAGCCTGGCCAGTATTAAATGAGGGACCATTTGGGACTACCAGGTGATGTATGTGCTCTCTGTTTATCTCGGCATTGTTTCCAGTCGTCTTGATCTGCTTGCCATTGGAATCAAGCAGTGCCGACTCAGGAGAGGTGTTGTTAAAGATTGCGCAACCCTTGCTTCATAATTACACGCGCAGCCAGCCCCTTATAGGGTTATCCATAGTCTCTCTAGACTGAACGGAGGGCCTGTATATATATATATATATATATATATATATATATATATATATATATATATAAATTTTTATTTATACAAACATTATTGGTTACATATGTGCATACATGTTTCGGTTGTACTCTTCACAACCTCTTAAGACCAAAGAAGACAGAAAATTGAGCACTTTTTATAAACACTGGAGTTTCAACTGATTTACATCTACAGAAACGAATACAATACGCGTACTATATATATATATATATATATATATATATATATATATATAAGTAAATTACGTGTACAACAGAATGGTAGGATTAATTTTAGAGGAAGCATTATTAAAATCAATGAAAAAGACGAGTGGGAAAAAAAAAAAGAAGGAAAATTGTTAAAATTACCTTAAGGCCTTGTCGTCTGACCCTCTGAGAGGAAACGTCAGAATGGTAAATTAAAAACTAAAAGTCGAATGAGAAATGAAGGGGGGAGAAAAAAAAAATAAAATAAAACTTATTTAGTTGGAGGAAACGAATGAGAAGAGGAAAAAAAAAAAAAAAAAAAAAAAATTCCTGTGCCTGGAAGTTCCCGGATGATCTCGAAACATCCCAAAGATTAGAATTTAGAATATCCCAACACATACCACGTGATATTCGCCTACACAAGGTTTCGAGATCATCCGGGAACTTCCAGGCACAGGAATCAGCCATCGGTAATCACCTCGTTAGTACAAATAGTTGTTCTGACAGGTATTCCGATGGGTGGTTTTCTGTTTTACACAGTGCCAGGTCGAACTACCATCTCAATATTCTTGAGGCGTTAGTCATTAACAACTATCGACCTAGCCTGTGTAGACAAAATATTTTGAAACATCAGTTGGAGATCTTTAATGATTCAAAGCCACCATAACGTTGAGAGATTTAATTTTTTTTTTTTTTTTTTTTTTTTTTTTCCTCTTCTCATTCGTTTCCTCCAACTAAATAAGTTTTATTTTATTTTTTTTTTCTCCCCCCTTCATTTCTCATTCGACTTTTAGTTTTTAATTTACCATTCTGACGTTTCCTCTCAGAGGGTCAGACGACAAGGCCTTAAGGTAATTTTAACAATTTTCCTTCTTTTTTTTTTTCCCACTCGTCTTTTTCATTGATTTTAATAATGCTTCCTCTAAAATATATATATATATATATATATATATATATATATATATATATATATATATATATATATGTTGTGTGTATTTAGGCAGCATATTTTCATTTAGGCAAACATTATTAAATAACACGGAGTGGTTTTGTTTGATGCGACTTTTTTTAATTTTTTCAATTTTCCGAATTGTCCATCTAATGTTTCGGTCAAATTGATGTAAATATGATCCATGGGTTTTTTGTTCCATTCTTTTTTCTTTTTTGCAAGTACTTTCGATTTGAATCGTCAAATCATCTTCAGGCGGTATTAGTTTTAGTGTCTTTACAAATTATGACTTTACTGTTGTGCTCATTTTTGAATTATAATGGCAAAAAAGCGTCTGTAAAGTTGAAATGTACATGAGAGCGTGATATATATATATATATAATATTTAAATGTTGAACTAAATAACGATAATTGAATTATCGTTTAATAATAATAATCTATCGTGGAGCTCAATATATTGAATAGAGCAATCAATTTTATAGGTGAAAGATGAGAATAAAAAATTGTAAAGATGAGAAGAGTTTATCTTTGAAAATCCATGGATTAAGGATATGAAGCTCCTTGCTCTGAACTTTTGATGTTCTAATAAATATTGTATCTTTACAATTTTTTATTCTCATCTTTCACCTATAATATATATATATATATATATATATATATATATATATATATATATATATAAAAGAAAAAAAATTGTTTCAAATATAGAGTTTTCTGATGTTTTTAATGCTGGAAAGCCGAAAATAAATATCCGTTGTAAAAATGCTGCTACTCTACAGTGTTACATCAGTGAATGGATAAGGAAAAAAACAAAGTCGATAGAGACAAGACAAGCGTCAAATATGGAGTTTTTGATGTTTTCAATGCTGGAAAGCTGAAAATAAATATTTATTGTCAAAAAAACTATCTATAGTTATTATTTTTTACTAGAATTTTTGTCTTTCTTTGCAGGATACCTGTTACGAGCTCCCTCTTCTGAAATTCAAAATCAAGTCTGTTTAACTTTATTGTCGTTATATGCAGACAATCACCCAATACAAGATGTTTTTGGTAAGTATTACTCATTCATATCTATCTACAGGGTGTCCATAAAGTATGGACGCATAGGATAATTGTATATTTTTCATTTAATCACATAAAGTCTTCTTTCTTATTTATTAACCTGCGGGACCTTGTCAAGGTAGTTAGCGAGCCGCACGCTTGGAAATATCCATGAAGGTTTATTTGAAGTAAAAGTTTTATGCAGTAAGCCGTTCCTTGTCGAACGCTTTTTCATGATCAACACTAAGTGTGTCACCAACCAGGGTCAAGAGGTTGCGCTCGACTAAGTCAGTCAGCTTTTATGGCAGTCGACCTCAGTCGACCTCAGCCGACCTCAGCCGACCTCAGCCGACCTCTAAACTTTACATCGGGCATCTGTATGCATTTTACGGAGATATACCCGACTAGAGCATATCCAACATGCATCCTTTGAGTAGATTGCTTGTTGGATCAGGAATGCTTATTGGGTATTCACAGCTAATCTCCATATCTGAAGGTTGTTCCCCTATCCACTACATAGGGACACGATCGACGGGAGATAGTTGCTCCACACCACAAAATACAAAATTCAATATTTTTAACTAGTTACGAAGGTAAGAGATTGGTTGAATGACAATTTCTCGTGTTACAGGGGCTGACAAAGAGGGGAAAATAAACTTGTGTGAGCCGCAAACGTGGTATTCATTTAAAAGAAATGAATATTTCCCAGCGAAAAGAGCAAAGGACACTTTGGCCAGGATAATCATCACCACTATCGTACGGTAACGATCCATCATTTTACTTCAGTCGAAGTTCTCAGAAATCTTACTGGGGCTAACACTTGATCTCTATACATAGATATTCGAATATTCAATTAAAGTCCTCTTTTATTTCTCAAACGTTGAGTTAGTAAAGAAGTTAAGAACATTTACTTTCCTCTCTCCAATTGACCAGTTGAATATGTTATAGTATATCTTTCTGGTGGTCTCTTGGTGTTACCGGATTCCAGGACCAGAATTCATCTAGTCTGGTTGAGTATCCAGTTAAGTGCTGTTACTTGAGGTAACATCACTTGGAAAAGGTGCACCATTCCTCATATGGGCCAGTGTATAGCCGTGTCGATGATATCTTATTTGGGCTTTGAATACTATGTTAGTTTGAATATCTGGGTCAGGGTTTACTTGTAGGGTAAAATATCTTCATACTTCAGGTTGTTCTGACAAACCCTTGTATAGAGAGACCGAAGACACTCGAGAACAGTGTCTAGTAAGCCTTCTTTGCCATTGCCGTGTTTATGTCTGCGTCTCTTTCTAAGTTGTAAGACCGATCATCAGCTTTTTGGTCCCTGAAACATCCTACTTAGATTGGAAGATGACGTCACGTGGAGTGGTTTCCTCCTTCACCAGATCTTCGATCTCTTGATTTCTATTTTTGTGATATGTTAAAATGAATTCAACAAAAATTGCAGGTCCAATACACTTGACTCAACGAATAACAATTGAAGGCATCGAGTTCACAAAAGTTTTGTGAAACGCATCAATATTTGCATTTTTAATTATGCATTTCGTATTGAACGTCTTATTTGAATAAAAACTTAAATAAATACATAAATTAATAAAAACATAAATAAATACATAAATAAATACATAAATAAATAAATACATAAATAAATACATAAATAAATACATTAATTAATAAATAAATACATAAATTAATAAATAAATAAATAAATTAATTAATAAATAAATACATAAATTAATTAATAAATAAATTAATTAATAAATACATAAATTAATTAATAAATAAATTAATTAATAAATAAATTAATTAATTAATAAATAAATAAATACATAAATTAATTAATAAATAAATTAATTAATAAATAAATACATAAATTAATTAATAAATAAATTAATTAATAAATAAATTAATTAATTAATTAATTAATTAATAAATTAATTAATTAATTAATTAATAAATAATAAATAAATAAATTAATAAATAAATAAATAAATTAATTAATTAATTAATAAATAAATAAATAAATAAATAAATAAATAAATAAATTAATTAATTAATTAATTAATTAATTAATTAATTAATTAATTAATTAATTAATTAATTAATTAATTAAATAAATACATAAATTAATAAATAAACGGAGTATTTTATTTTCGATATTCTGCTGAACTTAATATTTTATGCAAACCTAGCATCTTTTATACAACAACCATCTTGGGACGTTTCTTCTCTGTAAATGAAACAAACGTTTGTTTTTTTGAAAAGAGGAGAGTTTCTCTCGAAATATAAAGATATTTTCCACCATCCCATTAATAGTAAGTGAAAGATTTACTGAAAAATTAATAGTTACGTTTTTGGACGAAGAATATTGTGTATATTGTGTTCAATTATTTGTTTTTGTTCATCTTCTATTTAACCGGACCATTTTTTTCCGCATTGCAAACAGGCTTATTAAATACCTATAGACTTATTTACCAGCAATGCTTTAAGCAAACTACAATGCCCTTTTAAAAACTTGTATTTTTACCTATGCGTCCAGACTTTACGAATATTCTGTGCGTTTTGGACCCCTTTTGATGCTTAACAACATTCGTTTTACTAAAGGGATGTTGTTACTATTTACTTGCCTCCCCACGAGGGCCGAGTTAGACACAAGGGCAGTTTTTAATGTGGGTAAAATGTTGGTGGGATGATTCGATGAAAGCACCGATCTTTCTATCGTATGTAAGATTTTTCACCCGTTGTTCTTCACCTCTCTCTTTCTTTTGTGTAAAAATCGAATTATATCTCCAAGGGAGATAACTTTGGCCCAACAATAACATTAAGCAAATAATATGAAAATCTTTATTGTTAGGGTTAGAGTTAGGGTTAGGGTTAGACAAAATGTATTTGTTGTAAATAACTTTTGAATAAGAAAAATAAAAACTAATTTAATTTTTGAACTTCATTTTATCCGCAGAACACGAAGCTTGCACTGTTCACTTTATCAAGAAAATTATCGAACAGAGTGATGTTGCCGCAACTTTGGTAAAAGTAAGTACTTGTCATACACACAAGCATGCAGATGAATGCCGACTAGACACTGTCCTCGACTGTCTTCGGTCTCTCAGTACAAGGGTTTGTCAGAACAACCTGGCATGAGGATACTTTCCCCTACAAGTAAACCCTGACCAATTTTTTTTTTTTAATAGAAATCGCTCCAGATAAGGCATGAAGCCACTTAATGTAAGGAGTAAGATAAACAAATATGATTATCGCAAAGACAGGAGACGCCTATTGGCCTTAGTCTTGAAAAGACCAAGATTATAGGTAGGAGGAAAACAGTCAGCAGGAAGAGAGTTCCACAAGCCTACGGTTCTTGGAAAGAAGCTACTGGAATAGGAAGCTGTATTACAATGAGGTATCAAAACAGCGAATTGATGGAGACCACTAGACCAACGAGTCTGACGAGCTGGCAACATCAAATCTATGAGAAGAAGAAAGGGTAAGGCTAATCAAATTACAGATACGTTTCTGCACCTTATCAAGAACCCTCAAATGGGACAGAGATTCACCAGCCCACATATGACAACAGTACTCCACATATGATCTGATAGTAGATTTGTAGAGATAGAGAATAGCTTCAGATGTGAGAAAGTATTTGGAGCGATAGAGAGAACCAACTTTACGAGAAGCAGAAAGAGCAATGGATCTAATGTATGAACTCCAAGAAAGATTTGATGAGAGAGAGAAAGACCAAGAAGATTCAGAGTCGATTTCTCCTCAAGAGCAGAGCCATCCATGAGAATCTCAGGAAGAAAAAGGGACATGCCTACGATTGAAAGACACAAGCTGAGTCTTAACTGGATTAAATGAAATAATAAGCACTACACCATCATCAGGAGGAACCACTTTGCAGTTTCGGCCCCTATTCCTTGACTGCTTTTCTGAAATGGCCGGGCCCCTCTGTCAGGAGGTGGTAATGTAGCACTGGTGTCATCTGCCCATAAATACCATCAAGCCAGATAAACCTTTCAGCCATCATCAACATTAACAACTGATTTTGATTGCATTGTGACGTCATTAGAAATTTTGTTTTACAACTAGTTCAGACATGGAAACTCAAAATCAAAGAAGAATTGACGCCAAAGTGTATTCTCGCACTTTAAATTCATTTATACCTAATTCTATTCCACACCAAACCTTTCAAACTGTTCAAAGTTTTTTTTTTCACACTTTTTGGCTACTTCTTGTAACATTTGCTAATGTTGAGGAACCGGACAAAAGCTCATCGGATAAAAACTCACCATATGATTAAAAAAACAAAAAAAACATACAAAAGCCTAACAGCATAAAATAAATCAATTAAAAACAAAGTAAAAAACATTTTTTATATTTTAATTTAATTCAATTTAATGTTTGTCAAGAAAAATTTCTTGATAAAAATGTTTTATTCAATTTTTAAATATTTTTCGGAACCTTGTAAATCAACAGTATTCTTCTAAAGGTTACCTAGCGAATTTATTCAAAATTTCATTTTTTTTGTTTTTTTATGCAAATAAAATAAATTTACATCGTATTTTGATGTTATTATGATCTATAGATTTTAGGTTTACTGGTAGTTTAAAATCAGTAAATATTTATCATTTTATCATTAGTACCAGCAATGGAAAATTAAATTTTAAAAAAATTTCAAAGAATCGGTTTTGACATCAGAAATTAGGCTCAAACTTTTCCGATTCCGATACCCCCCAAAATTCCAATTTTTCCGATTCCGAGTAATCATTCAAACACTAATTCTAATGAACCTATGTATATCAGGTTGTAAAAAAAAATGAAATTGTCCCAAATATAATCTGTTGAAACGTCTGAAGAAAATTTCAAGAGAAACCCGTGGAAATAAATTGTACAAAACCATAAATTGTTTTAGTTTTCCTTTTGTTATGGTGCCGTACCTGTACGAAGACCAAATGGACTCGCCCATCCATAATAAAATGCGAGAAGCATTTCAACTCACAGTCTTCTTCCACCCCAGTTCTATACTGGCAGTCCAGAATACTACTTCTTGTATATATATTCTTTTTCTTCAATAATATATCTTTGTTCCTGTAACCCCGTGTTTCCGTGTCTTTATTTCGGGCCCCTAACAGGGTCACAACAATATATATATATTATATATATAATTATCCATGGACACCTAAATAAATTTTTTTTAAATAAAGTAAAAATATTCAATAGGTGTTCTTAACTTCTAACCTTGGCGATTAAAAGTCAAGAAAAGTTGTGAAACCAGGCGAAAATGGGTACTTCAGCTATATATATATATATATATATATATATATATATATATATATATATATATATATATATATATATATATATATATATATATTCATGAACTTATATACAATATATATATTTATGATAAGTTCAAATATATTGATAACAAACTTAAAATCAATATTTTTTCAAAAGTGCTCAATACAAAGTAGAGCTTTTATAAATAAGATTATATAAATATTAGAAACAGTCTACACAGATCAATCAACGTTTCGATGCTTACACGTTTCATTCAGTCCTGAACGAGATATGTAAGTGCAAAACGTTGGTTGATCCACATAGACTGTTAATAATGCTTATTTATTTATATATATATATATATATATATATATATATATATATATATATATATATATATATATGTTATGGTGCCGTACCTGTACGGAGAACAAATGGACTCGTCCATCCATAATAAAATGCGAGAAGCATTCCAACTCACTGACTTCTTCTACCCCAGTTCTATACTGGCAGTCCAGAATACCACTTCTTGTATATGTATTCTTTTTCTTCAATGATATATCTTTGTTCCTGTAACCCCGTGTTTCCGTGTCTTTATTTCGGGCCCCTAACAGGGTCACAACACCTTTCAATTTTTTTCTTCCCTTCCGATTAATCATTCAAACACTACCTCTGATGAGCCTATGTATATCAGGTTGTAAAAAAAATGAAATTGTCCCAAATATAATCTGTTGAAACGTCCGAAGAAAATTTCAAGAGAAACCCGTGGAAATAAATTGTACAAAACCATAAATTGTTTTAGTTTTCCTTTCTAACTTTTTTCTTCCCTTTCTTAAACACTGACCAAATCTTGCACAGTTCCTTGTAGCAAACCCATCCAGCCCATTCGCTTTGAATAAAAGAACGTAAACGAGAATGAGACAAAAATTAAGATTCTTTTCTTTTTTTTTCTCAGGCAATTCAACTTGTCGAAGATAATCAGAACAAACTTTTGCTGTTGGAAATTCTTCAAAAACTCTCCGTAAATTCCGGTAAGAATGAAGATTTTTCACTCTAATTTATAAATATATTTTAAACTAACTATCTATCTATCTATCTATCTATCTATCTATCTATCTATCTATCTTTCTCTCTCTCTCTCTCTCTCTCTCTCTCTCTCTATATATATATATATATATATATATATATATATATATATATATATATATAATAGAATTAACGATAAGTGAAGTATCGTTAAAGGGATCTATCGTGATAAAGTAAAGCTCAATACGTTGAGTAGAGCAATCAATTTAAAGAAGGAAAGATGAAGATAAAAAATTGCATTAAATTACATAAAATTGCATAAAATTACATAAAATTGATACAAATTTTATTGCATCGAAAGTTCAGATGCAAGGAGTTACACTAATCCTTAAACCATGGTTTTTCAAAGATAAAACTCTTCTCGCCAGAGGATAAAAATCGGTAATGTGGTATTTATAATAAATGAATATTACCTGTTCCATTTAACTTTGAAAATTGAAGAAGAAATAACAGAAAAGGCTGGGGATAAAGAAATAAATGGCCGAGAGGGAGAATGGTAGCAGTATTGAGTAGCCATTGCTGAAGACAAAAGGGGACGCTATGGTGCAGATAGCAAAATAGCAAAAGTTTGTAGATTTGGAGAAAAGTTTGTAGATTTGGAGAAAGTTTTTTAAAAAGTTTTTACAGGGTTTCAAATAAAAGGCATTTGTATCAATTTTTAGTAATTTTATGCAATTTTTTATCTCCATCTTTTCTTCTTTAAATATATATATATATATATATATATATATATATATATATATATATATATATATATATATATATATATATATATATATATATATATATATGTATATATACATAATATATATATATATATATGTATATATACATAATATATATATATATATATGTATATATACATAACACATATATATATATATATATGTATATATACATAACACACATATATATATATATATATATATATATGTATATATACATAACACATATATATATATATATATATATATATATATACATAACACATATATATATATATATATATATATATATATATATACATAACACATATATATATATATATATATATGTATATATACATAACACATATATATATATATATATATATATATATATATATATATATATATATGTATATATACATAACACATATAAATATATATATATATATATATATATATATATATATAACGTTCTAACTGTTAACATGTCGATTTCTGTACTACAAAAAAAAACATTGACTTTATATATATGTATGCATATGATTATTTTTATTTATACAGACATGTACATAATCTGCGACACTGGCATGTCGATGTTATCGATCAACAGCTGTTAGACAGTGAGATTTCATCAGGTAGAATAAATATCTGATCCTTAACAGAATTTTGGAAATTCAGATTTTTATTCTGCTTAGTGAGATCTCAGTTTCTAACGCTGTTGATCGATAACATCGACATACCAGTGTCGCAGATTATGTACATGTATGTATAAATAAGCATAATCATATATATAATCGCTCTATTTGATATCGAGCACTCTCTATAGGCCCGGTTGAAATTTTTTGGATTTTCATCCTGTGGATGTTTACTTTTTTTATTACTGGACTTCATATTCCAAATGTTATTTAAAACTTTTCTTTCAAGGCTGAAATTGTAAACATGACAATATTTTAAATTGTTTTCGACCAACAATCTATGCCGCGTAAATATTACTAGTATTCATATATACAGGGTGGGCAAAAATAAGGGTCCTATTTTTAAAAATTCATAACTTTTTTATTTATTGATTTTTTTAATGTTTTTTTTTAGAATAAGTAAAGGACCCCTTCCGAAGCAAGCATGAGCCGTATTAGCCCTAAGGAACGTACCCTCATTTAGAAAACATTATTTTTGCTTAAAAAACTCAAAACAGTGTAAAAAACAATACTTTAGTTTTTGTAAGTTTTAAGAAGTGTTTTTCGGCTAAAATTTGTTTTGTTTATTTCAAAAAATCTCGGAAGGGTCAGTCTACACACACATAAAGTTTGGTGAGTTTAACTTTTATTTTGTGGAAGTTATTCAAATTCAAGTTATTCAAATTTAAAGATAGGACCCTTATTTTGGCCCACCCTGTATATATATATATATATATATATATATATATATATATATATATATATATATATATATATATATATAGTCTCGAGAGACAATGGATATTTCTTGTAAGGCTGCCTGTGTGAGGAGTCTATATCTTACCAGACCTTCTGTAAACTGGCATTGCTTTAAGTTCAGGACGACTGGTGTTATTTCCTTCTCCTAGACTAGTTGCAAAGTCTTGTTTACCCTACTATTTAATCCATAGTTGGAGGGTGGATATATGGGTTCATACCTTTCGCAAGGGTATTAGTGAAAGTGATACAGTAGCCTTGGACAGATTTCAAACCGTAGCTGTTTGCTTTCTATATATATATATTCAATGTTTTGAAAGACAGATTCCCATATTTCACCAAATTTATTTTCTTATTTAGCATACAATTGTTTCGGCATACACCAAAGGATATGTAAATTGGTGTTACTTCTCACCGATCTCTTTCGGATCAGTCGAAATATGTAGCTGATCTAGAAGTTGACCTGGGTTCAGTTGTGGATTGGGGTACAAAATGGCTTGTTTCATTTAATCCAGTTAAGACATAGTTCGTGTCTTTCAATCGTAGGCGTGTCCCTTTTCTTCCTGAGGTTCTCATGAATGACTGTGCTCTTGAGGAGAAATCAACTCTGAAACTTCTTGGTCTTTCTCTCTCATCAAATCTTTCTTGGAGTTCATACATTAGATCCATTGCTATTTCGGCTTCTCGTAAAGTCCGTTCTCTCTATCACTCCAAACACTTTCTCACACCTGAGGCTATTCTCTATCTCTACAAATCTACAATCAGACCATGTATGGAATACTGTTGTCATATTTGGGCTGGTGAATCTCTGTCTTATTTGAGGGTTCTTGATAAGGTACAGAAACGTATCTGTAATTTGATAGGCCACACCCTTTCTTCTTCCTTGCACCCTCTCTCTCACAGACGTGATGTTGCTAGTCTCAGTCTTTTCTATAAATACTATGATGACATGTGTTCTTCAGAATTATGTGATCTATTCTCTGCTTCTTTTGTTCCAGCTCGTTTGACTCGTTGGTCTAGTGGTTTCCATCAATTCACTGTTTTGATATTTCATTGTAATACAGCTTCCTATTCCAGTAGCTTCTTTCCAAGAACTGCAGGCTTGTGGAACTCTCTTCCTGCTGACTGTTTTCCTTCTACCTATAACCTTGGCCTTTTCAAGACTAAGGCCATTAGGCATCTCCTGTCTTTGCGATAATCATATTTGTTCTTGTTAGCTCCTTACATCAAGTGGCTTCATACCTTGTCTGGAGCGATTTCCATTAAAAATAAAAATCTTTTTTTTTTCACACTAACTTGTTCTCACTCGCAGAGAGTGATTGATGCATTGTTCGGTAGGAACATTTTTTGCGTGGGAGGCATTTCTGACCCATGTAGAATGACCACTGACCTTCTTACAGAATCTTTTTTTTTTAATTCAGGCCAACCGTTTAATTTCCATTTTTCTGTTTGTTTGTCTCTCTGTAGATTGCTGCGCTCAAATGCTAACAGAGAATCTTGCGTACACATTGTGTTCGCAAATATTATATCCGGATCCAAATGGGCAAATTCTTTTCCGAACTGTGGAAATAATATGGAATCTGATGGACAATTCCGCAGATTTCTCACAAATTTCCGAACAGCTCAACAACTTGGAATGCGTTTCGTAAGTGGAATTATATTTCCGAAAAATATAAACAATCGGAGAATAAAAAAAAGTAACCCGGAATTTGAGTTGGGGTTAGGATTAGGGTTAGGATTAGGGTTAGAGTTAGGGTGTGTAAAACTCAATCATCTTCTGCAAAGGTAAAAACATAAAACAACAATTTCACTTTCTCCTTCTCCTCTCCTTTCCCTCCTCCATTTCCTTCCTTCCTCGTCTGTCTCCCTTCCCCTTTTCATTTTCATTCACCCTTTTCCGAATTATATTTCCGAAAAATATAAACAATTGGAGAATAAAAAAAAGTAATGGGGAATTTGAGTTGGGAGTAAATTTTAATGCTGGATGCATATGTCGGAATCATATTTTGTTAATTGTAATTTAAGGCAAATAAAATGGTCGATTTGATGAGTCTGAATTTTATTTCAAGGGAAGCTGTGACGGCAACTGGGCCCATAACCTGTTCAAGTACTGGAAACGTTGCTTATCCAAGTTGCTGTAAAGTTATTCCTATTTGAAT
The DNA here is from genome assembly GCA_963556195.1 of Sepiola atlantica. NCBI lineage: Eukaryota > Metazoa > Mollusca > Cephalopoda > Sepiida > Sepiolidae > Sepiola > Sepiola atlantica. The sequence continues at coordinate 5,472,669 of OY744540.1, read as the reverse complement.
AATTTGCATAGAAGCAAATCAAGTGAAGGGGCGAAGATGAAAACACGGGTGTTGTCCGTACAATTTATATTACTAGAACTGATAAGGCAATATCATTTCTGGTGCTACCAGATCAGGCTGCCTGAAGATATCTGCTTTCTGATCCGAAATGCGCCAAACATTGATGTTTTATTGTTTTTTTTTGTTTTCTCTTTGGAAAACTCAACCATATTCTGCAAAGCTCAAAACAAAAAAACAAGAATTTCCCTCTCTACCTCCCCTCCCCTTTCCCTCCCCTCACAAACAAAACAAAGGTATGCAAATATACACACACATGCAAATATACACACACATGCAAATATACACACACATCTTCCTACCTATTTAATTTACATACACAAACACATGCGGCAACAACCGCAACAAACATATGTACTTAATTTCTTCTGGCTCAAAAAACCCTAACCCTTTCACTCAGAAACGTTTCTTGGGACTCTTTGAACATTCCTATTCTACAAATTCTTTTCTTGGACTCTTTGAACTCTCATTCTTCACATGTAAGATTATGTGCCGGCCCCTGACGACTGTCCACCCCAATGCTTGTGTGCCGTGGTTTTCTGTTCATCTTCTTCTTGTTCTCATTCTGGCCATGTCGTCCCGGCGATCCACAAGGGCGCATCCACTGGTTTACAAGTATATAAAACAAAGCAATATAGACTCACAAGAAAAAACATAGACTCACAAGACAAAACACAAACTCTGATACATGCTGTATAAAACAAAGCAATATAGACTCACAAGAAAAAACATAGACTCACAAGAAAAAATAAAAACTCTGATACATGCTGTATAAAACAAAGCAATATAGACTCACAAGAAAAAACATAGACTCACAAGAAAAAACACAAACTCTGATACATGCTGTATAAAACAAAGCAATATAGACTCACAAGAAAAAACATAGACTCACAAGAAAAAACACAAACTCTGATACATGCTGTATAAAACAAAGCAATATAGACTCACAAGAAAAAACACAGACTCACAAGAAAAAACACAAACTCTGATACATGCTGTATAAAACAAAGCAATATAGACTCACAAGAAAAAACATAGACTCACAAGACAAAACACAAACTCTGATACATGCTGTATAAAACAAAGCAATATAGACTCACAAGAAAAAACATAGACTCACAAGAAAAAACACAAACTCTGATACATGCTGTATAAAACAAAGCAATATAGACTCACAAGAAAAAACATAGACTCACAAGAAAAACACAAACTCTGATACATGCTGTATAAAACAAAGCAATATAGACTCACAAGAAAAAACATAGACTCACAAGAAAAAACACAAACTCTGATACATGCTGTATAAAACAAAGCAATATGGACTCACAAGAAAAAACATAGACTCACAAGAAAAAACACAAATTCTGATACATGCTGTATAAAACAAAGCAATATAGACTCACAAGAAAAAACATAGACTCACAAGAAAAAACACAAACTCTGATACATGCTGTATAAAACAAAGCCATATAGACTCACAAGAAAAAACATAGACTCACAAGAAAAAACACAAACTCTGATACATGCTGTATAAAACAAAGCAATATAGACTCACAAGAAAAACACAAACTCTGATACATGCTGTATAAAACAAAGCAATATAGACTCACAAGAAAAAACATAGACTCACAAGAAAAAACACAAACTCTGATACATGCTGTATAAAACAAAGCAATATAGACTCACAAGAAAAAACACAAACTCTGATACATGCTGTATAAAACAAAGCAATATAGACTCACAAGAAAAAACATAGACTCACAAGAAAAAACACAAACTCTGATACATGCTGTATAAAACAAAGCAATATAGATTCACAAGAAAAAACATAGACTCACAAGAAAAAACACAAACTCTGATACATGCTGTATAAAACAAAGCAATATAGACTCACAAGAAAAAACATAGACTCACAAGAAAAAACACAAACTCTGATACATGCTGTATAAAACAAAGCAATATAGACTCACAAGAAAAAACATAGACTCACAAGAAAAAACACAAACTCTGATACATGCTGTATAAAACAAAGCAATATAGACTCACAAGAAAAAACATAGACTCACAAGAAAAAACACAAACTCTGATACATGCTGTATAAAACAAAGCAATATAGACTCACAAGAAAAAACATAGACTCACAAGAAAAAACACAAACTCTGATACATGCTCTATAAAACAAAGCAATATAGATTCACAAGAAAAAACATAGACTCACAAGAAAAAGCACAAACTCTGATACATGCTGTATAAAACAAAGCAATATAGACTCACAAGAAAAAACATAGACTCACAAGAAAAAACACAAACTCTGATTAATGCTGTATAAAACAAAGCAATATAGACTCACAAGAAAAAACATAGACTCACAAGAAAAAACACAAACTCTGATACATGCTGTATAAATCAGTTGTGCTCTGGGTGTGTCTGCACACTCACTGGTTTACAAGTATACAAAAATAAAAGCAATGCAGACTCACAAGAAAAAACACAAACTCTAATACATTGTGTATAAATCAGTTGTACTCTGGATATGTGTAATACTGTCGCGGAAAAAGGACCCCCCCAAATACTGTCCACATCTTAGTTAAGCTCCAGCACATCAGCTAAGACTCAACTGAGACAACCTGTCTGTCAAGGCCACCGCCGTCGTTCGGCTGATCAGCTCATCTCATTGTTTGCTAAATCTCTACGAAGCCGATCTGTCCACCTCCTCTCTCTGCTTTACTGTCACTTCTCAATCTCTTAACTTATGACTAGAAATCCTATGTCCCGTCTTTAGTCTTAGTCACTGCCCCCTTGATCAATAGAAACTGACTACTTCCGCACTCTCCCTCTCAGTCACTCCCAGCTGACTACTCATCTTACTTACGGTCGCTTTTTTGCGCCTTGGTGAATCATTTCCTCACATTGTCCAGGCTCTTTGCTCGGGGAGAAGGGCGTCTATAATATAACACACAAACTTTATCTTTCATTATCTAAACTTATTCTACGAACACTTTTCCTGGACATTTTGAACTCTCATTCTTCGCAAACTTTATCTTTCATTGTCTTAACAAGTTGTTAAAAAAGGTCAAATGTCATCTAATCAGTTTTTAAAGCTTAGATTTGTTTGTTTTCTTCTTCTTCTTCTTCTCTTTCCAGCCAGTTACAAAATGCATTCATGTATCAACTGACGCAAGGTTACAGCAAATATGACAGCCAACTGCGCAATGATATTCTGGTCATCCTGAACCTGATGGCTGCTCATCTGCAACGCGGACCGTTTGTCGAAAGCGGATTGGTCCGGCATCTTGTTTTGTTTGCGACTCATCCAGAAAGTATGTTCCTATTTACTTGCCTCCCCACAAGGGCAGAGTTAGACTCAAGGTTGTTGGGTTTTTTTTACGTGGGGAACTACTTTTCTTTCTTTCTGTAAAAATCTTCTTTTTTTTATACTAAAAAACATTTAACTTCCTCCCACCACAGGAAGATGTGACACACCCGTCCAGAAACATCCCGTTTTGTATTCTTCTTTTTTTCTCTATGTTTTGTCGTTTATTCAATAAATTTAAAAATCTTCACTTTTTCTGAAGACATTTGTTCATCCGAACGAAACCGTTAAAATCTCTTGTTTTTTGATGATTTTTTTCTCCTGTATTTGCTTTGTTTTCCTTTTGTCTTTTTCACACATCCTGTCTTCACAACATTTTATTTTATGATATATCGTGCATTTTATCTTCATATAACCCTAACCCTGAGTGCTGGAGGAGTCCAGACTGTGAGAAGTTAGTGCTGTCGAAGAATGAAATGAATATGGAAAGCTTTGTGTGGGTACCATTAAGACAGCAGCGAAATGGGGAGGGGAGAGAATATAATTGAACTTGCCTTAGGGTGGGAGAGATGAAAGGGTTGCTGAGATATATATATATATATAAGAACTTGAAAGCAAACACTTGAAGTTAGAAATTTAAAAATAACTTTGTAGTCGTCGTCGTCATCATCATCATCATCATCATCATCATCATCATCATCATCATCACCATCATCATCATCATCATCATCATCATCATCATCATCATATTCAGTTTAATGTCCATTTTACATGCTGGCATGCGTTCAACGGCTTTAAAAACTTGACTTCCAAACTAACTTATCTCTGACCAGGTTTTTATTCATCCCTCTTTCTCTCAAGTCTATTTTTATCATTTCCTTTCATTTTTTTCTTTTGTCCTACCCTGTGAACTGAACTTGTTACCTCGACTGTTCTACATCTAATCATGGACGGCGGCACCGGGGGGGGGGGGGGGGGGCACAGCCCCCATCCCCATCCCCAACTTTTTGACTTAGGCCCCCCTCCCACTTTACGGTCATCAATAATGAAGTTATATATGCATGTGTTTAACTGGCCCCCCCCACTTTTTAGGAGAGCCCCCCCCCCCCACTTTTAGAACTGTGTTGCCGATCCTGCTACTAACCTAAGAACTCTCATCCATTCTTTTGATGTGGCCATACCATCAAAATTTACTGTTCTGCACACATCTCACTATACTGTCTAGGTTTAATCTTCCTCTGAGGTCATCAGATCTGAGCTTGTTTTTAAGACTCGCACTACACATCCATCGTATCATTCCCATATTATTTCTCTCCATGCAACACACGTGTTCAACCCTCACTGGTTAGGTTTTACTTCCATACATCATCACAATGCATGTACATGCCTGATAGACTTTTCCTTGATTGACAAACGATTCCAATATTTTTCCCGATTCTGATAAAATCGCCTAAAAAAAAGTAGAATTTCAATGGGGATTTGGCGGAGATTCCTCATCTACTTTTAAATGCAGATATAATTTTATTTTTAATTTGATTGACAAACTTCTGCATGTTTTTCACTTTATGTACCGTATCAAAGATTTTGATAAATTCATTATGAGATTTGGAAACAATAGAAAATTGAAATTCAAGCAATTTTTGTTTTCTTTTTAAATAAGTAAAAGAATCGTTTTTGGAATTGGAAATCATGCTAAAAGAATTTCTGATTCTGATACCAAAAAAAGTTCCCGATTCCGATTCTGATTAATCGTCCCAACACTAACTGACATATGAAGAAAATACTTTAAGGAAATTAAGAATAATGTAGTTAAGGAAACCTTCCAGTTTGATGTTATTACTCCCGGACAACACCAGCTTTCTATGCCAGTTTATTGTAATCTTTTCGACCCACACTACCAGTTGTCGTCCGTGTTTCTTCATTGCTTACAGTCGCATTTGATTACTTCTGGGACAGTTTGGGACAAGAAGTAATTATTTAACTGGTCGGTCCCAATTGTTTACAAAAGTTCGCCATCTCGATACAATGAAAATAAAATTAAACCCTTCCTTTTTCCGGCAGTCCTACTTATGGAGGAAATAACATGGCCGACAGATGATACTCACTCATAGCCAATAACGTAACTTTATATGCTTATATTTTCTATTAAATATAAAATACTAGCAGGAAGACCCGACGTTGCTCGGGATTGAATGAAGAATACGACTATGTCCTTTTTCACTATGCTCCATATTAGTTTCATTTTTTTAGCTCCCCCTTTCGTTTCGCCCAAGTGTGGTATAAGGATAGACGCCCCTTTCTGCAGAGTTAGATTTTTCACATTAAAAGCCAACCAAGTAACTAGAGACATTCATTTTATTCACATTAACACATTGCATCAGTCAACTTTCAGCTCGCTTCGAAATGACAGCCTCGTTTCAACAAACCAACGGTTAACAGGTGTGGGGTTAAATGTCAGAGGTCAAAACCAAGGGTTAACAGGTGTGGGGTTAAATGTCAGAGGTCAAAACCAAGGGTTAACAAGTGTGGGGTTAAATGTCAGAGGTCAAAACCAAGGGTTAACAGGTGTGGGGTTAAATGTCAGAGGTCAAAACCAAGGGTTAACAGGTGTGGGGTTAAATGTCAGAGGTCAAAACCAAGGGTTAACAGGTGTGGGGTTAAATGTCAGAGGTCAAAACCAAGGGTTAACAGGTGTGGGGTTAAATGTCAGAGGTCAAAACCAAGGGTTAACAGGTGTGGGGTTAAATGTCAGAGGTCAAAACCTGATGGCTGACGTCGGTGAACTTGAGAATGAAAACGAGTAACTCTGGTTCTTTCTTTCTCTCTCTCTTTCTTTTGTTGTGTATTTTTGTTCCTCTCCTTGTTTTTGCTGAACGTTCTTCCTTTCTCTCTTTCTCCCCTGTTTACTGCCACAAGGGAGAGACAGCAGTCGCTGAGAACCCATCACACAGGGTAGACGTGTGTCTTGCATGGTAAAACGAGTTATGTTTTTCGAAATGCATAAATAAAAGCTATATTTCTTTATAAAATGTTTTGTTCACTACTTTTTACAAAGAGATCAATTTTCAGTGACGATGTTCCTGATGAGCCGAGATTATTAATTCTCTGGAGAGAATTAATGACGCCCTCCGTACAACTGTGTATTACTCCTTCATTAAGGGGAATGTGACTATCGTATTCCTGGAGCTGGTGGAGCCGTGTCAAAATGATAAGATTCCTTCCAGGGATATCCCCACGGCATAGACACACTAAGATACACTCTATGGGCCACAATAGTATCACATAGTCAGAAGCTAGAATGCTGGAAAATTCTATGCATTAATGTTGATGCATTCTCCTACTCCTGCACATCATCAAACAATGGTTTGACATGTGTCGGTCATTGGAATTGAAACCTGATCACTGGACTGCATGTCTGAAACATTATCGTCATGTCAATCATTTTTAATTGGCCCTATATGATAGAGAGAGAGAGAGAGAGAGAGAAAGAGAGAGAGAGAGAGAAGGGTTTGCCTGATTACTTAATTTAAGTCGTAGCATAAAAAGTTTACTTTTGACAGCCTCGTAACTTTTGCTTCCCCCCTTATTTTGTCTTTTAGTCTTAACATTCCATAAGCAATGTTTCTGACAATGGAGGAAAAATTGCTGTTTTCTGGGTTGGCTGTTGTTGTGAATGAGTGGTATGCAAAGATTTTCAATCCTCTCATAGTATTCATCATCATTCAAATGTGAATCTAGTCATCTCATTAACCCTCATCCTCAAGAGGTTTGGGGCCTGGATAAGTAGCAATACATTGGTTTAAATAAAAAGAACCAGACTACGAGAGACAAAACTTAACACCTTCGTAATGTAATAGTTGATCAATTTCTGATATAATTTGTATGAACCAAAATACTTTTCCCGTGTTCAGTCAGCAAAGAAGATAGTTCCACAAGCATACAAGACGCTTGACAAGACGCTACTCGAACTTATATTACACTGGGGTATTAAAACAGCGAATTCATAGAGACCACTAGACCGACAAATCAAACGAGCTAGAACGAAGTAAGCAGAGAAAAGATCAGACAATTCTGAAGATCACAGACCATAATATTATTTATAGAAAAGACTGGGAATAGAGACATTACCTCTATGGGACTGAGAACTTCCATCAGTCCAAATATGATCAAAGTTTTCCTTACATGATTTGATAGTTGATTCGTAGAGAGTGAGAATAGCCTCAGAGGTGTGAAAGTGTTTGGAGCGATACAGAGAAAAGACTTTACGAGAAGCAGAAATTCTATGAAACTTTTGTCAGCATTTTGGTTCTGAAATTTTTAGCCAATATTTCGTTTCTCAAAATTTCCCTAAATACTTCTTTGCTTCCGAAAGAATCATCTTTTTGAGTAGCAAGTTAGGCTCAAGATAACTTTTTCAGCATCAGTTGTTCCACCAGCTGTGGATGAATCTGTCTAAAGAGTGGAGATCTCTCACTTATATGGATATCAACCCTAAGTTATCATTGGGTCGGCTGTATATGTAGGTTTAGTTAATTCTCTAGTCTCGACACCAGTTCCCCCACCTAATTCTCATTAATTAACTTTTTGTAATTCAGTATTTACTATTTTGGGGAATAGGCCGAGGTCTAATTGGTCTTTCCACACCAACTTACTTTAATTTGTACCTCTCGCCTACACTTAACATGGGGGGGTCTCAGCACAGCTTTCTTACTTCTATTTTCTATATGTTTAATGTGACCCTTTTCTAATAGGTGGACTCCAATTGTCCACTAGAACAAATATGGCTCCCAAAGCAACTGGGTGAAGGGATAAGGCATTATTTGTTTTTACCATTAATTAGAGAATGGTGTTCATACCTTCTCTAATAAAATTATGGATTTGAGTGGATTTGAACTCTGTTTAGCTGATTCAATATAACGAGCACCTTCTCTGTCAGGATGTCTGTCTGTCTGTCCGTCCTGGAGAATTTTTGTAAACAGAAGAGAGAGGGGAGGGGCTCGAGTAATTAACATTTAATTAATTAATCTTTTCAAGTCAGCGTTCATAATATTTGTATACTTTTAGAATTAGGAAACTATTATTAATTAATTAATTTACATTAGATAACATTAAATAACATTATTAGATTACATATATTAAACAAAGAAGAACGAAATTTCAAGACGAGACTGCGATTAGAACAGAAAACGTGTCAAGAATCTTACCTAAATTCATATATTTAAACTTCCTTATATAACGTTATTAAAAGTCGTTCAGACACCAGACGGGTTTCGTCATTTACATAATACATTCCTTTTAACCTTCAATTAAATTCATATTTACAAATATACACTTATAACTGCTATTATCAAGTTTACATATGTATTTACAATATTTTCCGATAAGGTGATATTAATAAAAATTATTCATACAACTAATTAAAGCCATTTTCTTCATGAACCAGCGTGTTTTTAAACCATACTTTCAATGGCGCTTACTGTTAAAATTGCAAAGTCATCCTTTCGAAAGTGACGTCATTTTGAGAGGATTTCTTTTCACATAATAATTCTTCATTTTCATTACATTGTCGTTTCCATCCATTTTTTCCTTCTAAAACTATTTAATATTTACGTTTTTTTCCAGAAATATTTTTGTTGTTTTTTTTTGCAGTATAACGCCACATGATTTTGTTTTTTGTTTTTGTTTTTTTTTTCAGTAAAAAGTCATAGTCTTTTGCTAAAACATTTGAAACTGACGACATTCCGTGAAGATTTTGAGATGAAGAAACTCCTTTATAGCATTGCTTGTTCTCTCAGTAAAGATCCTGCAGTGTTAACTGTAAGTATCTGACAAGAAACTATATATATATATATATATATATATATATATATATATATATATATATATATATATAGAGAGAGAGAGAGAGAGAGAGATTTTTCACTTATTTATCATTCAGTGAAGACCGGGGTTGTGCCAATAAAAACAAGCTCGATGATACTCGATTACAGAGTACAGAGCATTTATATGCGATTTTATGAAGGCTTACCAAAGCATTCCTTTCAGGACACCAATGATCAATGATCACCATTATTATTTATTCAAATTAAATGTTTTTTCCTACACGTGTTTCACTACCAAGCATGTACTTGCTTGGCAGATCATCAGGGAAATTAAATGACTGGAATAAGGGTTTCAACTGCCGACAATACACAATGTGGCGTTGCAATAGTTGAGGTCACTTAAGAAGAGAAGAGGAAAAAAATAAAAATAAAAGTTAAAATTAAAAAACAAGAAAGAACAACGATAAAAAAAAGAAAGGCCTAGAAAATGTCTGAGAAAAGTAAGCTCGTGCATTAGGGTCATTGGTGTCCTGAAAGGAATGCTTTGGTAAGCCTTCATAAAATCGCATATATATATATATATATATATATATATTTTAACGTAGTTCACCCCAAACAAGGCAGGCCACCACTGTAGACGTAAGGGGTTACTGAGAAGAAAGAAAAAGAGAAAAGGTTGAGGGGGGGTGAACCTAAATTGGGATATGCGCAGCGAGATGTCTGTTTACATTAATTTTAAATTTCTGCGTGTCAGTACTGTCGGGGAAACAGGGGGCAGGGAGGGAGTTCCAGAAGCCAGTAGCACGAGGAAAGAAGCTATTTGAGTAGAAAGCTCTCCGGCATTTGGGGACCTCCACAGTGAATGGATGGGATTTAGTTGATTGTCGAGTTGGTCTAGTAGGTTTACGTCGAGGGGGCACCAGAGTAGCCAATTCGTCGGAGCATAATCCATTGAAGTATTTGTAAAACAAGCACAAGGATGCTACATTGCGGCGATGGGACAGGGACTGGAGCTTGGTTGACAATGTGGCAACAATACTCCATGCATGGGCGGATGGTTGCTTTGTAGAGATACAATAAAGAGTGTTATGTAAATTTTGTGTGTAGGTGTGTGGATATATATGTATGTATGTGTGTGTATGTATGTATGTGTATATATGCGTATATGTATATGTGTGTATGTATGTGTATGTATATGTTTACATGTGTGAGTATATGTAACTACATGCGTATGAATTTGGTTAATATTTCAAATAGATTCAGGGATATATATATGTATATGTGTGTATATATATATATATATATATATATATATATATATATATATACTTTTAAGGGAAGTGGGGTCTGATCAACTCTGCTGGGAAGCCATGAAATTAAATACTGTCTTGTTTTTAAATTCCCGAAACAGTTTTTCATGGTAAACAACTGATGATCCCTTAAAATAGTGTTAGAAACTAACTAATATAATAATTGTAAAAAATAAATTGACTTACATGAGTGATTTTCCACTGGAAGACTTGAGACTATAAGTTTTTTTTTTTTTTTTTTTTTTTTTTTTTTTATATATAGTTTTAATGGTTGAGAAACTTCCGAGACTATATATATATATATGTATATGTATATATGTGTGTGTATGTGTGTATATGTATGTGTGTGTGCGTATGTATTTGTATGTATACATATGTGTATGTGCGTATAATTTTATTTCAATTAGATTCTCTTTCTTGGAATCCAGACAGACTGAAAATCTATGACACGCAATTTATCTATTTCTTCTCCTTCTCTATGCCTAGCTACTTGTTTCTTTCTTTCTTTTCTCCTACCGAGTTTGAGAACACGAGTTTCGCCGGACACATTTTGTCTCGGCTAAAAATATATGAATAAAAGTTATGTATGTGAATATGCTTAGTTATGGTAATGTGTGAGTGAGGTTACGTGTGTGCGTGCTCATAGGATGTGTGCGTATTTAGGTTTGTGTATGCGCGTGAGTAAGGTTGTCTATATGTATGATATCGTCAAGTCGTAAGTGTCATAATTTTGACACGGTAGTTATTATTTGATTAACTTAAAGATCCCTCCTTTTCGACCACCATAGTTAAATATAAATTTTAAATTCCCCCTCTCTCTAAAAGATGTATCAAATTGGTTGCTACCACCACTCTCTCTGGTTGTGTTTGAATTGTCGTAGGGAAATTCAATCTCAAAAATGTAATTGTCTGAGTGATGCTTGAAAAAACCGCACGGTTGAAATAAATTATTGCATCGACAATTATGTGATTTCGTGTTATTATATTTTATGTTATTCTTGCTCTGTTTACTACATTGAGCTCTCATACACAGATTTCCTCCTGGAATTATTCCATTATAACAGAAATATATATATATATATATATATATATATATATATATATATATATATATATATTGCACGCTTGAACTTGAGTTGAACACGGTTCTGAAGAAGGGAAGAGTTCTCGAAAACTTAAAAAAAAAAAATTATATCATACGGAATTTCCACCAGACCATCTTGATACAGGTATTACATAACATTGTAGCATTGTATAGATAGATAGACAGATATATATGTGTTGTGAAACGGAAAAAAACAACAACAACAAAATAATAATAAATAAATATATATATATGTGTATGTACACATTGTATTAAGGTTGAAACTAATTCATTTGTTCCACCATTGTATGTCTTATTTGCTCCAACTTGTGTCTATCCGTCACACCTCTGCATTGTATTGCCTTCTAAATATCACATTTCTATATATATATATATATATATATATATATGAAGAGTTTGAATACAAAAAATGATAAATGCTATTTTCAAAATTACGAAGCTATCATTACAAAAAGTGTTACATTTCAACACTCGACCACACCACTAAATAATGTTTTGCATAATATGATATCGGCATCATTTTGTTTTGCTTTCAATTAAAATAAGCTTTTTTTTAATGAGAATCGCTCCAGACAAGGCATGAAGCCATTTGATATAAGGAGCTAACAAGAAGAAATATGATTATCACAAAGACAGGAGATGCCTATTGATCTTAGTCTTGAAAAGAACAGGGTTATAGGTAGGAGGAAAACAGTCAGCAGGCAGAGAGTTCCACAAGCCTGCGGTTCTTGAAAAAAAAACTACTGGAATAGGAAGCTGTATTACAATGAGGTATCAAAACAGCGAATTGATGGAGACCACTAGACCAACAAGTTAAACGAGCTGGAACAAAAGAAGCAGGGAATAGATTACCTAATTCTGAAGAACACATGCCATAATAGTATTTATAGAAAAGACTGAGACTAGCAACATCGCGTCTGTGTGAGAGAGGGTGTAAGGAAGAAGAAAAGGTGTGGCCAATCAAATTAAAGATACGTTTCTGCACCTTATCAAGAACCCTCAAATGGGACAGAGACTCACCAGCCCAAATATGACAACAGTACTCCATTTTAGTTATTTTTAATATATTCATCGTTTCAGTGTTTAACGTCTCAATTAAAACAAATTGGATATATCGCGTTTTGCATTCAAATATATATATATATATATATATATATATATATATATATTTGAATGCAAAACGCGATATATATATGAAGTACTTTTATCTAAATTTTGAGCCTTTAAATCCAAGCGGTTAAAAAAATATGGCATTTTTAAGATTACGCGTGAAACACGATTCTCAAGAAAAACACCATTTTACAAAATCCTTTTTTCTTCAAATAAAATTTTATCCAGATTGCTATAGCCATGAAACTGTGTATAGGAGAGATTTTGAGGGCAAAGAGCCCCCTCCCCTAAAGAAAAAATCAATATGCCTAGAAATCAAACATTTTAAAGCTAATTTGAGTAAATTTTAGAATCTGGATCTTGAAACGTAAAACTGACTTTAACTAAATGCAAAATTCTTTTGCAGATCTTGTCCGAGGGTCATCTTCTGACGGCTTTATTTTCATTTGTGCGCAACATTCCGACCACAAGTGCCAAGCAAGAATGGTCTGTAGCCGAATACGAAGAGCTACAACTTCATGCGCTTTCGTGCCTGTGTATTTTGTGTCCACGTCTACAGGAAGACTTCATAATTTGCAAAGGAAACACTCGCATTCTGCTTTTCTTGGAATGGTGCACACGCGAAGGTTGGTACGACTCAATCAAATTCACTTTCTTATAAAGAATAGAATCTCGAAACAGAAATAAAAGCTTGCATCCCTTTCTCGTAAAGCTGTTCTATCAAAAATGAGGGCAAAATATCAAACACTTGCTGAACCTATCCAGTGTTGCCTGGGAGTGTATTTACTTGCAATTTGATTTGTTTTTCTTTTTTGAAACGAGGCTTGTTTTGTTTTTTCAATATCTACTTTTTTTTGTTCCAATCAAAGAAAAGTAACTCTGCATGGACAAATACAGAGTTACATCCCTTTTTTAAGATAAACATTCTCTTTGAGAAATAAATGTAAATATTTATTTAAATTCCACTATTCCTTTATTATTATTGTTTCTTTATCATTCTCTACACAAACGATAAATAGAATATCAAATATTCTAATTTTATACAGTAAAAACAATCGAATGATATTGAGCATTCTCGAAGTTGCTTTTAGAACGTTAGATTCATACTCAGTTTGGTGCTGTGTCCAGGATCATTGCACAGTATTGTTAAGGTAATGATACTGTTGATGTTATAGAAATGATTATGCACAGAGCACACAATACACTCATATTATTACTTTGATAAGACACAGTTAAAACGATATTGAGCATTCTCTAAGGTGCTTTTAGAAAGTTAAGTCCACACTCAATTTGGTGCTGTGTCCAGGATCTAAGTTAGTCGAACATTGCACAGTATTGTTAAGGTAATGATACTGTTGATGTTATAGAAATGATTATGCACAGAGCACACAATACACTCATATTATTACTTTGATAAAACAAAGGTGCCAGGAAATTCAATGTTGTACCTGTAAACTGAGTATTTTGTTATATTTCTGATTTGAGATGAGGATTGATAATTTGTATACACCTTAAGATAGCCGGAGGTTACAGCAGCCGAAACGTTGTGATGATTACAGCATTTTATTCAGCAAAATTTGATTTGTTTCACCATTTCAATTTTTTCCAATTTTTCAGATGAATTCAAAGGCCATGGCAACAGTTTCTACGGCGAAAATAGTCGCGGCACTAAAAATGCCCAAAAGCGACTCTGTCTGCGTTTATTGTTCAGCGTCGTGGCCACCGAAAATGAACTCATCATACGAGATTTGGTCGACCAAGGAGCAATTATGCTTATCATCTGTGAGAAGCATTTCTTGTTTTTTTGTCTTTTTTTAATTTTAATAAAGAAATTGGATGATTTGAGTCATTAAAAATTTCCATTACCCATAATTAATTAATCAGACACAGAACAATGTTACCAGAAAAATGGCTGTGCAGAAGATGGTTTACAACATTCAGAAATGAAAATTTCGACCATGAAGATGAAGATCGATCAGCACGTCAAGTTGAGTTCGACGAAAAACTCCTTGCGGTATCATTTAAAGAAAATTCTGCAAGATCAGTGATGTCGGTAGTTTATGAATGGTTGGTACTGATCAAGATTGGTTAGGGTTAGGGTTAGAGTTGGTGAAAGTTAGCATATTTCAAGGTTTTAAAAATTGCTCAAAATCTTTTTCGCACTAGGACATTACATTATTTACTTTGTCACATATTATTTTGCTTTTTTAAATATTTTTAAGCCATTTTGACCTCCTCAATCTGGTGTACAGCGTGGAATTAGGGTTAGGGTTGGTAAAAGTTAGCATATTTCAAGATTTTAAAAATTGCTCAAAATCTTTTTTGCAGTAGGACATTAAATTATTTTCTTTGTCACATATTATTTTGCGTTTTTTATTATTTTTAAGCCATGTTGACCTCCTCAATCCGTTGTACAGGGTGGAATTAGGGTTAGGGTTGGTGAAAGTTAGCATATTTCAAGATTTTAAAAATTGCTCAAAATCTTTTTTGCAGTAGGACATTAAATTATTTTCTTTGTCACATATTATTTTGCGTTTTTTATTATTTTTAAGCCATGTTGACCTCCTCAATCCGTTGTACAGGGTGGAATTAGGGTTAGGGTTGGTGAAAGTTAGCATATTTCAAGATTTTAAAAATTGCTCAAAATCTTTTTCGCAGTAGGACATTACATTATTTACTTTGTCACATATTATTTTGCGTTTTAAAAATATTTTAAAGCCATTTTGACCTCCTCAATCCGGTGTACAGCGTGGAATTAGGGTTAGGGTTAGGGTTGGTAAAAGTTAGCATATTTCAAGATTTTAAAAATTGCTCAAAATCTTTTTTGCAGTAAGACATTACATTATTTTCTTTGTCACATATTATTTTGCGTTTTTTTAATTTTTAAGCCATGTTGACCTCCTCAATCCGTTGTACAGGGTGGAATTAGGGTTAGGGTTGGTGAAAGTTAGCATATTTCAAGATTTTAAAAATTGCTCAAAATCTTTTTCGCAGTAAGACATTAAATTATTTTCTTTGTCACATATTATTTTGCGTTTTTTATTATTTTTAAGCCATGTTGACCTCCTCAATCCGGTGTACGGCGTGGAATTCTGCCATTGAGAATGAAATGCGATCCAACATGCTTTTAATCATCTCTCATTTATGCGAAAGAAATGAACACCACAAGGTCAGTCGGCACGCTTGTACTTGTTTTCATTTGAATTCACTGAAGAAAACTCTTCGAACAATCGAAACGTCAGTTTTTCTTAAGCTCTCTGCTGATTGCAATTTTCTTTTTTATGTTCGTCTGTTCTATAATATGGTCACAAGAAAGCAAAGAATGACTCTAACACGTTTCCGATGAAAAACTTTTCGAACAATCGAAACGTCAGTTTTTCTTAAGCTTTCCGCTAACTGAAATTTTTTTGGTATGGTTATCTAATATTTGTCTAAATATAAATTAGTTTGAAAGTCAAAGCCGTCCAACACATGCCAGCATGTAAAGGGACGTTAAACCGATGATCATGATGTGATACAATGGGGGCCGCGAGGATAGGAAGTGACTAATCGACAGAGACAAAAGAAAATACGGGAGTGGTCAGTAATGAAGGCCACGAGGATAGGAAAGGACTCATCGACAAAGACAAAAGAAAATGCGGGAGTGGACGGTTTCCATTGTTCAGGAAAGGTGACTAAGAAAAGAATACCGGACACGACATTTAGGAGTTTTACGACATCTGACTACAGTCAGGTAGGTTAGTTTTTACAACAGTTTGACGACAGTAAGGTTTATGGCAAAAAGTTGATGAGTTTGGGTTTGGAGGAGAAGCCGGGCAGTTAGGATCGAACCTCCCGAGAGAGCGGATCGGACCGGGAAAACGATGAGATAAGCTGACAACTTGAGCAACGACAATGGGGGTCTCGACAATCCACGACGGTATCACACACACTCATAGTTCAAACTAAGTTATACACAACGTATATGTGTTCGTGTTATTTATCGAAAGTTGTGTTTGTTTTATAAAACTTGTGGACCAGTGCTGTGCCCTCGACGATTCGTCAGTGGATAGACGACTCGGCTGGACGATGAAGACAAAGAAGAAGACCATGGAAACACAACATTGGGGTCGACGGTCGTCGAGTGGGGCAGCACATGGTTCTACAATGATCATGATGTCTGTTTTATATAATAATTGATATCTTTATATACCGGGTATGGTCGGGAGAAAGCAAAAAATGACAGTAACAAGTTGCCGATGAAGCAGAGGTAAAAGATATATGATTGAGTTGAAAAAAAAAAGGTTTGAATTATATTAAAACTGTGTCTCTTATCAGTGGAGAGGCATCGGTCAGTCTGCAAAGGGTTAGGGTTAAGGTTAGGGTTAGGGTTAAGGTTAGGGTTAGGGTTAAAGTTAGGGTTAAGGTTAGGGTTAGGGTTAAGGTTAGGGTTAGGGTTAAGGTTAGGGTTAGGGTTAGAGTTAGGATTAGGGTTAGGGTTAAGGTTAGGGTTAGGGTTAGGGTTAAGGTTAGGGTTAGGGTTAGGGTTGGTCTGACAAGGTGAACGAATGCCAGAAGCAAAAGACAACAGTTTTAAAAACGAAGATATCAAGATTAGCAAATACCAGAAATAAAATCTGCATGAAAAAAAAAAAAAGTCAGAGGATTTGAGAATTTGAAAGATCTTGATGCAGACTTTCTTGTGACAAGAAAAGGATTGGAAACTCAAGCCAAGAAATCGTAGGATCATGAAGTTATACCAAATTCTGATCTCAGAGACATAGAGGCAAGATGTGATAGTTCATTAAGTGCTGCAGATATTGAGGTAGATACTAATCATGAAATTCCTGAGAAGGTAGCTAATATTGGTAACCTACACGAAGAAAGAGAACTTCAAAAGGCAGACAACTTATTGCAGTATGAAATTTCCAAAAAATTATGCCAAGTGTTGGACAATATCACTTGTTCACAGACAAAACTAGATGACATTAAAAGAAAAATAGGATATTATTCTTTGAAAAACATGAAGACGAGAGATGAACATAACAGGAAAAAGTGGCAGATTTTAAGTGGGAAAATAAAAATGCAAAAATGTCAAGATTTCAAAGCTTTCTATGAAACTTAGCTTCGAAAGAAAAACAGAGCAAAAGAAGGGTGAAGATGAGTCAGCAATGTGGGGTTGAGTGAGTTATGTGGGAGGACGTCTACCCCCTTACTGAATTGAGTATTAAAAGATAGTACAATTAATAGAAATAATAGTATAGTTCGGCTTCAGACAGACAGATACCAAATCTCCATTAGGAATAGATTTTTAAATTCATCCAGTTCATTCTTTCTATTAGATACATTAAAGCTATATTTTGTTTTATATATACGTCCTTCCCACAGCAGAAAGATGTGACACAAGGTCGGAGGGTGGGATTGGAAAGCCAACGCCCGAGAAGTTGAGCACTCTGGCCTACAAGAACTGCCTGGACAGCCTCGTCGGCATTCTGCGGTAGGGGCGCCTCAAGCGATTAGCAATAAACTAACCCCTTCTGGGAGGGTGGACCTCCTAGAACTGCACAGGACAATCCCTCAGACCGGCGGAATCAAGACCCGAAGGCCAAGACGATACCGATCTATAGAGTGTAGTATCCATCGGAACAGATACTACACTTTGATCTTAGCCAAAAGGCCAAGAACAAAGCTACTTTTTCGTAATTGCTGTATTAGAAAATTAATTTAATTTTGTGTTTGATTAGTTTTTAAAAAATCTTTCTCATGGTAATTTTTCTTTTAGGAAATTTTTGGATTTTCTGGTGTGAACATGTTGACGCACTTCCTGAAGCCGGACTCAAAGATGATTAACACTGCGCAAGGTTTCCACACTCTCATTATGGCCACGCTCGATTGTCTTTGGTAAGTGTGATGGTGATTTCCTTATTTTATGAATATATGGACTCTTCCTGACACTGTGTATAGAGGAGATTGCGATATATGTATGTAAATTCCCGAAACAGTTTTTCATGGTAAACAACTGATGATCCCTTAAAATAGTGTTAGAAATAAACTAATATAATAACTGTAAAAAATAAATTGACTTACATGAGTGATTTTCCACTGGAAGACTTGGGACTATAAGTTTTTTTTTTTTTTTTTTTTTTTTTAATATAGTTTTAATGGTTGAGAAACTTCCGAGACTATATATATATATATATATATATATATATGGGGTAAGGTACACGATAAGTCATGAAAATGAAATGCCGTGGTGGACACAATGTATGAAAAAAGACAAACGGAAAACAGGTTAGAATGCAGGAGAAAAACAAAAAATAAGAGATTTTCGTATTATCGAACGTCTTCAGAAAAAGTGAAGATTTGGAAACAATTTTATTTTATTTTGAAGGCACACATATGGGAGAAGGAAAAGATGATCCGATTGGACCATGTGTGTGCCTTCAAAATAAAATAAAATTGTTTCCAAATCTTCACTTTTTCTGAAGACGTTCGATAATACCAACGAAACCGGTCAAATCTCTTGTTTTTTTGTTTTGATAAAACGGATCTTTCTCTTACATGTTTTATCTCCTGAGGCAATAAAAACCTTGAATCTCTCAAAAAATGTATTGAGACTTCTTTCTGTCGGGGAAAATATGAAACCATCCATATCATTCTGATTAAACACATTACGTTTGTAAATAAATATTTAATTGAAGATTTTTTAAATTCTTCAATATTGTCATTTGTTCTGTTTACCTTGTCTCGTACCAAACTGCGTTCAAACACAACTTCAAAATTCAACTTGTTACGCACAAGCTTCAAGCAAACTACAACATCCTTCTCAATAAATATCCTACAGCATTCACAGCCATGAATTTATCCTCAGGTAGATCCCAGGTATGAAGCTGAAATCGGAGATGGTCAATATGCGTCGTTAACGTGTTGAGAATCTTTATGAAGCCACTAGAATGCTCAAGAATATGCAAAAATGGCAGATTTTTACAACACGGTTGAAAAGAAGAACGAATGGCACCACCGAAGACCAATTTACATGAAAGGCCAGCAAGCTTCTTGTCATTTAATTTTAAACTTGCGAGAGTTTTGTAGCAGTCATAAACAGTGTCATTTATTTTCTCGCTCGGAGAACAACCCCTGTGAGGTGATTTAGTCCCACGTGAACCAATCAGCTTCCAGGGTGTATTAATTTCATCTGTCCCCCGAAGCACTACTTCAGCCCTTTTTTGAATCGTGGACGGTCATCATAGAGAGTTTCCTGAAAGCAACGAGATAAGACGCTCTCTTTCTCTATCCTGCCTCTGTCCACAAGACCACCGAGAACTAGCTATCTTCGTCTGAAGATGAACTGCTCGTAGACTTTCGGCAGTCAAAAACTTTCTTGCTTAATTCTTTTCTTCCCGCAGACACTGTCCAATTTTCTCTACCCTACACCCAACGGTGTAGGTAAGAGAAACCTACACCCAACGGTGTAGATAAGAGAAACCTACACCCAACAGTGTAGGTAAGAGAAACCTACACCCAACGGTGTAGGTAAGAGAAACCTACACCCAACGGTTTAGGTAAGAGAAACCTACACCCAACGGTGTAGGTAAGAGAAACCTACACCCAACATAGTAGATAAGAGAACCCTACACCGAACAGTTTAGGTAAGAGAAACCTACACCCAACGGTTTAGGTAAGAGAAACCTACACCCAACGGTGTAGGTAAGAGAAACCTACACCCAACATAGTAGATAAGAGAAACCTACACCGAACAGTGTAGGTAAGAGAAACCTACACCCAACGGTTTAGGTAAGAGAAACCTACCCCCAACGGTGTAGGTAAGAGAAACCTACACCCAACGGTGTAGGTAAGAGAAACCTACCCCCAACATAGTAGATAAGAGAAACCTACACCAAACAGTGTAGGTAAGAGAAACCTACACCCAACGGTTTAGGTAAGAGAAACCTACACCCAACGGTGTAGGTAATTAAAATAATTACATTAGTTTTTTGTTTTTTTTAGTTAAATTATTAATTCAACAAGCAATCACCGGCCAGTTAGTTGCATCACAAGTTCCTCGAAGCATTTCTTTATCTAGGTGGCCATAAGGGATAGCATTATACATAGCTACTTGTATCCTTCATCTCTCTTGATGACTGTTTTAATTTAACTATTTCAAAAATAACCTCCATCAACGCATAGACTGAAGGATGTAAATACAATACAATGAGTTCATATATTGTGATCTTGTTACATATCTTTGTCGTGATGTCTAGTGGTTGTCGCTTAACACTGTTAAATTGAAAATCTCTTGAAGCTGGACTCTGAAGAAATGATGATGATGATAGCTATCCCATCTGACATTATCCTGTACCTCTACAAAGCCACCATCCACCCATGCATGGAGTATTATTGCCACATCTGGGCTGGTGCATCATCTGCTAGTCTCTCCCTCTTTGACAAGGTCCAAAAAAGAGTCGCCAACTGATAAGTCCCTTACTGTCAACCAAGCTCCAGTCCCTGTCCCATCGCCGCAATGTAGCATCCTTATGTTTGTTTTACAAATACTTCAATGGATTATGCTCCGATGAATTGGCTGCTCTGGTGTCCCCCTCGACGTAAATTCACTAGACTAACTCGACAATCAACTAAATCTCATTCATTCACTGTGGAGATCCCCAGATGCTGGAGAGCCTTCTCCTCAATTAGCTTCTTTCCTCGTACTGCTGGCCTCTGGAACTCTCTCCCTGCCTCCTGTTTCCCCGACAGTACTGACATGCAGAAATTTAAAACTAATGTAAACAGACATCTCGCTGCGCAGATCCCAATTTAGGCTCCCCCCCCTCCCCAAACCTTCTCCCCTTTTCTTTTTTCTCAGTAGCCCCTTACGTCTACAGTGGCGGCCTACCTTGTTTGGGGTGAACCATGTTAAAAAAAAAAAAATTTTTTTAAATGGAATTTTTTAGCACTGAAATAGTAAAAAAAAGAAGTCTTTTTCTTGGTTAACTGTAATTCAAATGAATAGAAAATCTCTGAGATAATTTTCCCATTAATATATTGTTCCTTTTTTGGAGGTTCTTATGTCATAAGTCAGCATGATGGAGGAAGAAGAGAGACGACCTCCGTTTGCTTTTTTTCACTACTCATTTTAAGCCATCATTTTATAAAATCTACTCGACTCGCTTCCCAGTCAGTTTCTCTTTACTTACAAAAGTCTTTTCTAATTTCATCGATGACGTCACTCCTTATGTGATTCACACTTTTCTTATTTCCTGTTTTTCTATTCACACATGTGTCAAACCCGACCTTCTGAACTCGCCAGACAGGTTGTTTAGGTTATCCTTGAACTGTTCAAAGCTATCCACCCTTAATATATAACGGTCTTTGAGGGTCAATCACAGATCGCAAATATTTCATAATCTTTGAGTTATTCTAAAATGCTGCGTATCTCAATATTTTATTACAGGTGTTCAGTGATCGGCTGTGCCTTAGCGGAAAATTATTTCCTGGAAAATGAGGGTTGCTTTTTGCTTTTGGATCTTCTTGAGGTGAGTGATTATCGATTCTGAGTGATTATCGATTCTGCGTGATTGATTATCGATTCTGAGTGATTGATTATCGATTCTGAGTGATTGATTATCGATTCTGAGTGATTATCGATTCTGCGTGATTGATTATCGATTCTGAGTGATTGATTATCGATTCTGAGTGATTGTTTATCGATTCTGAGTGATTGATTATCGATTCTGAGTGATTGTTTATCGATTCTGAGTGAGTGATTATCGATTCTGAGTGATTGTTTATCGATTCTGAGTGATTGATTATCGATTCTGAGTGATTGATTATCGATTCTGAGTGATTGATTATCGATTCTGAGTGATTGATTATCGATTCTGAGTGATTGATTATCGATTCTGCGTGATTGTTTATCGATTCTGAGTGATTGATTATCGATTCTGCGTGATTGTTTATCGATTCTGCGTGATTGATTATCGATTCTGAGTGATTGATTATCGATTCTGAGTGATTGATTATCGATTCTGAGTGATTATCGATTCTGCGTGATTGATTATCGATTCTGAGTGATTGATTATCGATTCTGAGTGATTGATTATCGATTCTGAGTGATTATCGATTCTGCGTGATTGATTATCGATTCTGAGTGATTGATTATCGATTCTGAGTGATTGTTTATCGATTCTGAGTGATTGATTATCGATTCTGAGTGATTGTTTATCGATTCTGAGTGAGTGATTATCGATTCTGAGTGATTGTTTATCGATTCTGAGTGATTGATTATCGATTCTGAGTGATTGATTATCGATTCTGAGTGATTGATTATCGATTCTGAGTGATTGATTATCGATTCTGAGTGATTGATTATCGATTCTGCGTGATTGTTTATCGATTCTGAGTGATTGATTATCGATTCTGCGTGATTGTTTATCGATTCTGCGTGATTGATTATCGATTCTGAGTGATTGATTATCGATTCTGAGTGATTGATTATCGATTCTGAGTGATTATCGATTCTGCGTGATTGATTATCGATTCTGAGTGATTGATTATCGATTCTGAGTGATTGATTATCGATTCTGAGTGATTATCGATTCTGCGTGATTGATTATCGATTGTGAGTGATTGATTATCGATTCTGAGTGATTGTTTATCGATTCTGAGTGATTGATTATCGATTCTGAGTGATTGTTTATCGATTCTGAGTGATTGATTATCGATTCTGAGTGATTGTTTATCGATTCTGAGTGAGTGATTATCGATTCTGAGTGATTGTTTATCGATTCTGAGTGATTGATTATCGATTCTGAGTGATTGTTTATCGATTCTGAGTGAGTGATTATCGATTCTGAGTGATTGATTATCGATTCTGAGTGATTGATTATCGATTCTGAGTGATTGATTATCGATTCTGAGTGATTGATTATCGATTCTGAGTGATTGTTTATCGATTCTGAGTGATTGATTATCGATTCTGAGTGATTGTTTATCGATTCTGAGTGATTGATTATCGATTCTGAGTGATTGTTTATCGATTCTGAGTGAGTGATTATCGATTCTGAGTGATTGATTATCGATTCTGAGTGATTGTTTATCGATTCTGAGTGAGTGATTATCGATTCTGAGTGATTGATTATCGATTCTGAGTGATTGTTTATCGATTCTGAGTGATTGATTATCGATTCTGAGTGATTGTTTATCGATTCTGAGTGAGTGATTATCGATTCTGAGTGATTGATTATCGATTCTGAGTGATTGATTATCGATTCTGAGTGATTATTTATCGATTCTGAGTGATTGATTATCGATTCTGAGTGATTGTTTATCGATTTTGAGTGATTGTTTATCGATTCTGAGTGAGTGTGTATCGATTCTGAGTGATTGTGTATCGATTCTGAGTGATTGATTATCGATTCTGAGTGATTGTTTATCGATTCTGAGTGACTGTGTATCGATTCTGAGTAATTGATTATCGATTCTGAGTGATTGTTTATCGATTTTGAGTGATTGTTTATCGATTTTGAGTGAGTGTGTATCGATTCTGAGTGATTGTGTATCGATTCTGAGTGATTGATTATCGATTCTGAGTGATTGTGTATCGATTCTGAGTGATTGATTATCGATTCTGAGTGATTGTTTATCGATTCTGAGTGATTGATTATCGATTTTGAGTGATTGGTTATCGATTCTGAGTGAGTGTGTATCGATTCTGAGTGATTGTATATCGATTCTGAGTGATTGTTTATCGATTCTGAGTGATTGATTATCGATTCTGAGTGATTGTTTATGGATTCTGAGTGATTGATTATCGATTCTGAGTGATTGTTTATCGATTCTGAGTGAGTGTGTATCGATTCTGAGTGATTGTGTATCGATTCTGAGTGATTGTTTATCGATTTTGAGTGATTGGTTATCGATTCTGAGTGAGTGTGTATCGATTCTGAGTGATTGTGTATCGATTCTGAGTGATTGTGTATCGATTCTGAGTGAGTGTGTATCGATTCTGAGTGATTGTATATCGATTCTGAGTGATTGTTTATCGATTCTGAGTGATTGATTATCGATTCTGAGTGATTGTTTATGGATTCTGAGTGATTGATTATCGATTCTGAGTGATTGTTTATCGATTCTGAGTGAGTGTGTATCGATTTTGAGTGATTGGTTATCGATTCTGAGTGATTGTGTATCGATTCTGAGTGATTGTGTATCGATTCTGAGTGATTGTTTATCGATTCTGAGTGATTGTGTATCGATTCTGAGTGAGTGATTATCGATTCTGAGTGATTGATTAGGGTAAGGATTCGTTTAAGGAGGGGTTTTATGCTTATTATGTTGGGTTGGTAAGTCAGATTAACATTTTTTAAAAATTTAAACGGCAAATTTCTCAAAACAATTTTAATGAGAAAATCATCATCATCATCGGTTTAACGTCTGTTTTACATGTTGGCATGTGTTGGACGGCTTTAAGAAATTTACTTCCAAACTAACCTATCTCTGCGCAGGTCTTTATTTATCCCTCTTTCTCTCCTCAAGTCCATGTTTATCACTTCCTCCCATGTTTTCCTTGATATCCCCCTGTGAACCGAACCTGCTACCCCAACTGCTCTACATCTACTAACCAAGAACTCTCTTCAATTCTTTTAATGTGATCGAACCAACGATGTCTTAAATTCTGCACACATCTCCCTATACTGTCCAGATTTAATTTTCCTCTGAGGTCATCAGATCTAAGTCTGTCTCACATTATATATTTATTGTATCATTCATATATAATTTCTCTCCATGCAACGCATGCCCTCAACCCTCCCTAGCCAGATATAACTCAAGTCCATCCGCCCATGTTTCCTTTGGCCTACCCCTATGTCTACTAACCCAAGAACTCTCATTCATTCTTTGAACGTGGCCATACCATCGAAGTCCACTCTTCCGACCACATCTCCCTATACGGTCCAGATTTAATCTTCCTCTGAGGTCATCAGAACTAAGCTTGTCTTTCGGACTCACATTGCAAATCCATCATATCATTCTCATATCATTTCTCTCCATGCAACACATGCCCTCAACTCTCACTGGCTGGGTTTCACTTCCATACATCATCACACTGCGTACACAAGCCTGATAAACTCTTCCCTTGGTCAACAGTGGTAACGCTCTGCTGGTTAGTAATGGCAGAAGTTCCTTGAACTTATTCCACCCACTCTTAATACTTGCAGTCACACTCGCACCTGCTCCACCATGTGTAAAATTAAATCTGGAACGAATAGGGAAAGTTGAAAGAATGGATGAAAGTGCTTGGGTTAGTAGATGTAGAACAGTTGAGATAGCAGGGTGTTTGGCATGATGATGATGATGATGATGATGATGATGATGATGATGATGATGATGATGATGATGATGATGATGATGATGCTGACGATGATGATGATGACGACGACGATGATGATGATGACGACGACGACGATGATGATGATGATGATGATGATGATGCTCATCATCATCATCATCATCATCTGTCTGTCTGTCTGTCTGTCTGTCTGTCTGTCTACTTAGGAGGCTATTGTCGCAAATGGGACAAAGTAAAAATTAGATGAACTAAATTATTCCATCATTTCGATCTTCCCTTTTTGGTTTTACTTTTTTTTCTTAAAATGTAAATAAAAATCATTAATTTGCTCTACGCTCGATCACTGTTTATATATATATATATATATATATATATATATATATATATATATGTATATATATATATATATATATATATATATATATATATATTATTTTTATTTATACAGACATGTACAAAAAGCCGCTACACTGGCATGTCGATGTTATCAATCAATAATTATAAGAAACTAAGATCTCATCAGGCGGGAAAAAAGTCTGATCTTTCACTCAGATGTTCATATTGAGAAAAGAACCATTAAAATTTCCTTTTTTTTTTTTTTTTAAATATGAACATCTGAATGAAAGATCAGACTTTTTTCCCGCCTGATGAGATCTTAGTTTCTTATAATTAGTGATCGATAATAGTCTGAATAAATCTAAATAATCTAAATTATCAATTCTCATCTCAAAATTTCTGAAAAATATCAAGATTTATTGATAAAACAACTGTAACATGACAGACTAGCTGATTGACAGACTAGCTGATTGACAGACTAACTGGTTGACAGACTAACTGGTTGACAGACTAACTGATTGACAGACTAACTGGTTGACAGACTAACTGATTGACAGACTAACTGGTTGACAGACTAACTGATTGACAGACTAACTGGTTGACAGACTAACTGATTGACAGACTAACTGATTGACAGACTAACTGGTTGACAGACTAACTGGTTGACAGACTAACTGGTTGACAGACTAACTGATTGACAAACTAACTGGTTGACAGACTAACTGATTGACAGACTAACTGGTTGACAGACTAACTGGTTGACAGACTAACTGATTGACAGACTAACTGGTTGACAGACTAACTGGTTGACAGACTAACTGATTGACAGACTAACTGGTTGACAGACTAACTGATTGACAGACTAACTGATTGACAGACTAGCTGATTGACAGACTAACTGATTGACAGACTAACTGATTGACAGACTAGCTGGTTGACAGACTAACTGATTGACAGACTAACTGATTGACAGACTAACTGATTGACAGACTAGCTGATTGACAGACTAACTGATTGACAGACCGACCAAAAAAACCAATGGTGCTTATTTTTATTGAGACTTAATTGAAATATGACAGTTGGAAATAAAATAACAGGAAAACTTATGAATATACTTACTCATCAGTGGTGGCTAAGTTGTTAACGACGCGAACTGACCACCTGGGTGTGCCGGGTTCGAATCCAGTTCGTTCCACAGAAACACTTTCATCAAAACCCACACCTGACCTTGTGTCTAACCTCCTGGAGACGAGGTAAATAAAGTACTTATTTATCTGTGAACAATATTAGTGTACACCAAAAATTACTGAATATAAGTGAGTAGAATTTTAATAAAAAATAAAATTGTTTTATATAGAAATGTGATACTTAGAAGGCAATACAATACAGAGGTGTGACGGATAGACACAAGTTGGAGCAAATAAGACATATAATGGTGGAACAGGTTAAATAGTTCACCTACGTTTTTGTTCTTGTTTTTTTTTTTAGGGAAGTGGGGTCTGATCAACTCTGCTGGGAAGCCATGAGATAAAATACTGTTTTGTTTTTAAATTCCCGAAACAGTTTTTCATGGTAAACAACTGATGATCCCTTAAATAATGTTGCAACTAGCGTAAATTCTTGGAAGCAAACTAATATAGTGACTGTAAAAAGTTAATTGACTTACAAAAAAGTGATTTTCCACTTGGGATTAAAAGTGTTTTTTTTTCATATAGTTTTAATGGTTGAAAAACTTCCGAGACTATATATATATTTAATTTTTTGCATACACACATATATCTGTCTATCTACACAATGTTACAATGTTATGTAATACCTGCATCAAAACGGTCTGGTGGAAAAATCCGTACGATATTATAATATTTTGAGAAGTCTTCACTTCTTCAGGTCTGTGTTCAACTCAAGTTCAAATGTGCATATGAAGGGACCAGTGAGGACGCAGTCCTGCAGCAAATATTTGTGAAATTTGAAATCTAATCAGATTTAAAAAGTTTTATTTTTTAATGTTATTTATTTATTTTTACTTTATTGATTTATTTATTTATTTTCCCCCCTCTCACTGTTTCAATTAATTTCTCTCCCAAATCTAAATATTTTTATTTTTTAATTATTTTTTTTTAGAATCGTTTTTTTAAATTATTTTAAATCTAAATTTAAATTTAGACCAAGTCTATTGTTAAAATTAATTAAAATTATTTTACTATTCGGAGTCCACGAATTCAAAACGAAATTCGCGTCAAGCCAAGCTTATCTCTCGTCTAATATGAAGACGACACGCTGGCTTGTCGTTTGGAGTTCGTGAACTCCTAATAGTAAATTAAGCTAGTAATTAAATTCTACTTGATAATTTTCCATAATTTTTGGTGTACACAAATATTTTTCATTAATAAGTAAGTATATCCATAAGTTTTCCTGTTATTTTATTTTGAACTGCCATATTTCACTTGAGTCTCAATAAAAATAAGAACCGAAAAAATCATCCCAAAATCATACGATATTAGTCGACTTCAAATAATTGTCAACCTTTGAGTCTTCAAGTTTTTAATTCGCCTTCTTCTGTCACTGTTGTAGATCTGCCCCCCAAATATCCGACCGAACATCTTGGGTTGCCTTTTGGAATTGTGCTGTGAAAATCCTCAAACGATGAAACACATCCTGACCTGGAAAGGGTTAAAAGCTAATGTGTCGGCTCCGCATTTTCTTTGCCAAATATGGCGAGAAGAGGAAAATCAAATGGGTGTCAGCCGGCAGCCATCAGGGACCATCGCAGGTAAGAGAGCAAGCAAGCTGGAGAGGGTTACGTAGATTATTAGATTAGCTGAAGTTAAACCTGAAACCCATGAAAGCTAACAAAATAAACCCAACGAAGCCATCTATATAATAAAATTGTCAGACCAGGAGGTGCACCTTTTTACCGACAGATTTGGCAGTGAAAATAACAAATCTATGAGAGTCTTCCAATCTATTCGACCCCTTCTTTGTCGGAATAAATTATGCTTCGACTTAATCCTAGGAAGTGCACCCTCCCAAGCATTACCTCCTCCTTCATTAGTTTATTGCCCATCGCCTGAGGTGCCTCTACTAGGAAATGCTGATGGGTCCGTTCTCAGCTATTTTTTGCACCTGATGTGGGGAGCTGGTTTTCCTCACCTTCCGGCCCTGTGTTACATTTTACCACAGTTGGAAGCAAATAAATCCCAACTGATTTCTATTTTACCTATGTGTCTAGACTTTACCGACACATTTACCGACACATTTACCGACACATTTACCGTCACATTTACCGTCACATTGTAGATTTGGCAGTGAAAATAAAAAATCTATGAGGGTCTTCCAATCTATTCTGCTGCGGATCTAAGCATTTGCTTTTTGGTTTTTGTTAGTGGGTTCCTGAAATAGTTCATTCTTATCTTCATTGGGTTACACAATTTCTTTGTCCTAGGAAGTGCACCCTTTTAGGACCATTATAGACATCACCTTCTTCTTCTTCTTCTTCTTCTTCTTCTTCTTCTTCTTCTTCTTCTTCTTCAGGAAGGAGCCTTGGTTTATTACCAATCACCTGAGACCCCACTACCAGGGAATGCCAATGGATCCATTCTCAGCTATTTTTGTACCTGACTAGAGTGTCAGTGCCACCTCCCCCATTGAGAGGAGTTGTTTTTCCCCAGCTTCTGGCCTTGTGCCACACCTTGCTGCAGTGGGAAGCAAATGAATCCAAACTGATTTCTTTTTTTTTACATGTGTCCAAACATTTACGAACGGCCTGTAGAAATAAAAGAGATGTACCTGCATGAGAGAAAAAAAACAAAACAGAGGTTGAGTGTGTGACTCAGTGTCGGTCACCATTTTTTATGAAAGGGAGATAATCCTGATCGGATTATACGAGTGGGCACTTAATGACATGCAAGAAAGTTACCTTCACTATGCGGCCAATCATAATCGTGTGAGGACAAACGTAAAAGGAGGATATGAAACATGTAAGGCAGTATAATATACAAAGGGAGAACAACAGACATAAGTACTAAAAAAGGAATACATTACGATCCCAAATACAATAAGAAAGAACATATGTTGCCAGGGTTGAAGATAGTAAACTATGCATGAGCAATGAATAAGTAAATATTACTTACTTTGTGCTATGTGTTTTTGAGAGTCTATGCGACTGCTATCAGAAGATGTAACATAGAGACAAAACTTGCGAGGGTTTGGGAAGGCATGCTTCTAGGAGCAGCTGGACGAAACGTCTGCACTGAAGGACGTGCCAGAAAATGAGCAGTATCATTCTGAATTT
Organism: Sepiola atlantica; assembly: GCA_963556195.1. Classification (NCBI taxonomy): domain Eukaryota; kingdom Metazoa; phylum Mollusca; class Cephalopoda; order Sepiida; family Sepiolidae; genus Sepiola; species Sepiola atlantica. The sequence goes on along the minus strand of OY744540.1, from coordinate 5,442,001 downwards.
CTCACACATGGGCAGAACGAGTTTCCTTAACGTCCAGACAGAGAGTCCCTTCCTAAGTGTCCAATATTCAAACTCTTCGGCCTAACATTCACCTGCAACATAAATTGGAATAAATACATAAAAGGTACTGCCAAATCTGCTGCAAAGAAGGTAGACTCCCTTTACCGGGCTAGAAAACTTCTCACACCTGACAGTATCCTCGTCTTGGCCTTTTGGTCACAATCAAAGTGTAGTATCTGTTCCGATGGATACTGCACCGCTTAGACCGGTATTGTCTTGGCCTTCGGGGTTTGATTTATGCCAGTCTGTGGGTTTGTCCTATGCAGTTCTAGGAGGTCCACCCTCCCAGGCTTTGCCTCCCCTCTTTGGGAAGGAGTAAGTTTATTGCTTACTCCTCCCCTCTTTGGGGAGGAGTAAGTTTATTGCTTACTGCCTGAGGATCCCCTACTGGGGAATGCCGACGGGGCTGCCCAGGCAATTTTTAATGGCCAGAGTGCTCACCTCTCAGGCGCTGGCTTTTCAAGTCCCACTTTCCCGACCCGACCGTGGGTCACATCTTACCTTGTGGGAGTAAGATAAAACTGGCCTTGTGCCTAACCTCCTGGGGAGGTAAATAATATCTTATATCTCTATAAAGCCACCATTTGCCCATGCATGGAGTATTGTTGTCACATTTTGGCTGGTGCACCAACCACCAGTCTCTCCCTGTTGGACAGGGCCCCAAAAAGAACCTTTAACCTAATAGGTCCCGAACTGTCTACCAAGCTCCAACCCCTGTCCCATCGCCGCAATGTTGCATCCCTGTGCTTATTTTACAAGTACTTCCATGGAATGTGCTCTGACGAACTATACCCCTAAAACGTAAATACCCTTGACCAACCCGACAAGCAACAAAATCCCACCCCTTCACAGTAGAGGTCCTCAGATGCTCGTAAACTTTCCGCTTTAATAGCTTCTTTCCTCGAACTGCTTGCATGTGGAATTCCTTCCCTGCTCGCTGTTTCCCTAATTGTACCAACATCCATAAATTTAAATGTAATGTAAACAAACATCTCACTGCACAACTCTGTTCGGATCGAGGGTCGTGTTCCCCCGATTATAAGCGTGTACGTTAAACCAAGCAATGTTGCCTGCAAAAGACAGAGTAATGATTAATAAACACAAAATGAAGTAGTTCAAATAACGTTTATTGAACGTGTGTGTACGTGGAATGGTGAAGTGTGTGATGTATGCATGTGTGTCGATGGAAAAACAGTTCTTGAAAAGGTATAAGAAGAAATGAATCCGGCGTAGGAAAAGTCTTTGAAAGCCGAAACACAAAGAAAACGAGTTGAGAACTCTTACCGTTGTTTGCCCACGTGTGTTGGTAGTTGTTATGCTGGTTGAGAAGAAAAGCGTGAGACGAAACGCTAGTGTATTAGCGTCGTTCTGCCGACCAGAGAAGAGTGAAACGGAACGCTAGTGTCAGCGTCTGCCTGCCGAGGCAGGTCGGTGAGGAAGAGAGAGAATTTCCGTTTTGCACCGAGTTTTATAGTCCGAAGGGCAGATAACTCTGGTGTCGCTTTACAGCGCCACCTGTCGGTGATAAAGCGCCACCTACCGGCAAACCGGTGTAGTTATGTTTTGAAAGGAGGAGGTAACTGCTACAAGGACTCCCCCCCAGATTGAAAAATATTGAAAAATATTATTCAATATGTACAGTTGTAGATGAGAAGCATTCTTTGTGGGTATGTCTGTTTTGCTGTTGAAGATTAGAAAAAGTAGTGTGCACGCTACTTATTTCTGTTTCTGCATCTGTATTGAATGATTGATCGCAAGTGCGTCTGCGGAATTGAGTGTTTGTAACGCATGTGGATCTGCGTGTTGTTTGCATGCAATTGGGTCTGCATCAAGTTTGAGCGCAAGTGAGTTTGCGGTCGAAAAAATGCTCAGTGCAAGCGAATTTGCACTTGTTGGTGGCGTTGTTCATGTTGATTAGTCTGCGTGATGCAGAGCTGATGAACGAACGTTGAATTGTCAGTGAATGTTTGGTGCTTGGGTCTGCGCGGTTGTTGATGAGTGAGCACAAGTGGGTCTGTGCGGTGTTGATGAGCGAGCACAAGTGAGTCTGTGCAGTGTTGATGAGTGAGCACAAGTGAATCTGTGCAGTTGTTGATGAGTGAGCACAAGTGAGTCTGTGCAGTTGTTGATGAGTGAGCACAAGTGAATCTGTGCAGTGTTGATGAGCGAGCACAAGTGAGTCTGTGCAGTGTTGATGAGTGAGCACAAGTGAGTCTGTGCAGTTGTTGATGAATGAGCACAAGTGAATCTGTGCGGTGTTGATGAATGAGCACAAGTGAGTCTGTGCAGGTGTTGATGAATGAGCACAAGTGAGTCTGTGCAGGTGTTGATGAATGAGCACAAGTGAGTCTGTGCGGTGTTGATGAATGAGCACAAGTGAGTCTGTGCAGGTGTTGATGGTGTTCATGTTAATTAGTCCGTGTTGTGGAGCTGATGAACAAACATCTAGTTGTTGAGATTGGTGGTACACTATGGTCAAAATCAGATGCACAAATGTCTGCAAGTGAGTTAGCAGGTCCAGGTACAAGTGGGTCTGTACTGGTGTTGGTGCGCGTCGTTCGAGTTGATGTGTCCCCAGTTGATCAACGAACGTCCAGTTGTTGAGTATTTAGTGGTGCTTGTGCAGTTGTACTCATTTTGAACTGGTGTGATTTCTTCCATAGTGTCGTCAGTGATGTCCGGAAATGTTTGGTGCTTGATGAATGTCCGGGAAAATGTGGTTGTTCATCTTGTGTTGAAGATTGTTGGTAGGCCTTGAAGGATGATGTTTTTCGTGTTTGTCATCGTGTGTCGGTCGTTTTGTAGTTTTCTTTTCCTTTATATATATATTACCAACACGTGGGTAGAAAGGAAAAAGAAAAAAAAAAAAAAAAATGGAGTCGTAATTTTTTTCACACGAGGAATGACGTTTTTTGTTTTCGTTTTAGTTTGTTTGAATGTTAGTTTCCACGTAGAGAAAGAATGGCGGCTTCTCTTTCCTTTGTTGTTGAAAAGAAAGAAAAAAAAAAAATTCGTATTTTCTTTTTTGTTTGAATTTTCATTTCCACGTGGTCCGAGAGATAAAAAATGGCGTTATTTTAAAAAAAATGTTTATCAACACGTTGTCCGGAAAAAGATGGCGGCATTTTTGAATTTATTTTATCAACACGTGGTCCGGAAAAAGATGAGCAGCGTGAGCGTTTGTTTTCTTTTTATCTCCACGTGTTCAAAACAAAGGAAGTGGCGTCTTGTAAGATCCTTTTGTTCGTCGAAAAAGAAGAAAAAATAGTTTGTCTTTTTCTTTGTATATATTTTTCCGACACGTGCGTGGAGAAAGAGAAGAAGAAAAAATGAAATTGTAATTTGTTTTATATTCGGAGAGAGTCGAGAAATGTTTTTGTTTTTCTTTGTTTGTTTATTTCCACGTGGCCAGGAAAAAAAATAATGTCGGTTTCTTTTCTTTTGTTTGTATATTTCTACCACGTGGGTAGAAAAAAAAAGGAAAAAGATGGATGCGTAATTCGTTTCACCACGAAAGAAAAAACGAGAAATGATATATATATATTTTTTGTTTTTGTACGAAATTAATTACCTCGTCAGATACAACAAAGCTTGCACGTCGGGTCACCAATTGTTGTGGGACCGAGAGGGTGATGTTCCCAGGCTATAAACGTGCAAAGTTGAATCAAACAATGTTGCATGCAAAAGACAGAGTAATGATTAATAAACACAAAATGAAGTAGTTCAAATAACGTTTATTGAACGTGTGTGTACGTGGAATGGTGAAGTGTGTGATGTATGCATGTGTGTCGATGGAAAAACAGTTCTTGAAAAGGTATAAGAAGAAATGAATCCGGCGTAGGAAAAGTCTTTGAAAGCCGAAACACAAAGAAAACGAGTTGAGAACTCTTACCGTTGTTTGCCCACGTGTGTTGGTAGTTGTTATGCTGGTTGAGAAGAAAAGCGTGAGACGAAACGCTAGTGTATTAGCGTCGTTCTGCCGACCAGAGAAGAGTGAAACGGAACGCTAGTGTCAGCGTCTGCCTGCCGAGGCAGGTCGGTGAGGAAGAGAGAGAATTTCCGTTTTGCACCGAGTTTTATAGTCCGAAGGGCAGATAACTCTGGTGTCGCTTTACAGCGCCACCTGTCGGTGATAAAGCGCCACCTACCGGCAAACCGGTGTAGTTATGTTTTGAAAGGAGGAGGTAACTGCTACAACTCCCCACTTAGGATGGCCGCTATAAATCTGGCGCCCAATTCACAGTAGCCCCTTACGTTTCAGTGGCAGGGTGCCTTGTGTGGAGAGTATAGAAGTTTTTAAAAAAAGCGATGTTTATATTACTTCTATTAACTGCAGTAGCGGGCAAGTTAGCTCAGCTGGTAGCCCCTTTATGTGTCAGTGGCAGTTTGCCTTGTTTCGGGGGAATAAAAAGAAAAAGAAAAAGAAAAAGAAAAAGAAAAAGACAAGGAAAAAGAAAAAGAAAAAGAAAAAGAAAAAGACAAGGAAAAAGAAAAAGAAAAAGAAAAAGAAAAAGACAAGGAAAAAGAAAAGGAGAACGTATTCTCTAATGTTGGCCAGAATAAATCCAAAGGGAGATAATTCGTATATAAATCCAAGGGAGGTAACTCAGGTAATTCTGAACCAACAGTTATTTATAGCTCTTGACAACTTCTTTCTCGGCCTTTTGGCTAAGATCAAAGTGTAGTATCTGTTCCGATGGATACTGCACCCCATAGACTGGTATCGTCTTGGCCTTCGGGCCTTGATTTCCGCCTGTCTATGGGTTTGTTCTATGCAGTTCTAGGAGGTCCACCCTCCCAGGCTTTGCCTTCTCACCCTTTGAGAAGGGGCTAGTTTATTGCTAATCGCCTGCGGCGCCCCCTACCGGGGAATGCCGACGGGACTGCTTAGCCATTCTTTTAGGGTCACAGGTGCTCTTCCTCTAGGGTGCCGACTTATCAAATCCCACTTTCCGACCTTGTGTCACATTTTACTTTGTGGAGATGTAGATAAATACCTACTTGCTCCGCATTCAGGAATATGTCGAGTTGATTTTGATTTATTTTGTTATGCCACCTGTGTTGGAACCCATTGTTGTATCATCATCCGAACAAATGCCTTAATTCTAATTTCAGAATTTAAGTGAAATAGTTTTCCTTTGGGTTAATTTTAAAATTTCAATCTTCAATAACATTGTTTTTTTTTTTTCAGTTGAAAATGATTTTGGATTTTTGAATTTAAAGCTTGGAATTTATTTTTTTTCAGTTGAAAATGATTGTTACAACCATTTTGGATTTTTGAATTAAAAGCTTGGAATTTTCTTTTTTTTTTCAGTTGAAAATGATTGTTACAACCATTTTGGATTTTTGAATTTAAAGCTTGGAATATTTTTTTTTTTTTCAGTTGAAAATGATTGTTACAACCATTTTGGATTTTTGAATTTAAAGCTTGGAATATTTTTTTTTTTTTCAGTTGAAAATGATTGTTACAACCATTTTGGATTTTTGAATTAAAAGCTTGGAATATTTTTTCTTTTCAGTTGAAAATGATTGTTACAACCATTTTGGATTTTTGAATTTAAAGCTTGGAATATTTTTTTTTTTCAGTTGAAAATGATTGTTACAACCATTTTGGATTTTTGAATTAAAAGCTTGGAATTTTCTTTTTTTTTTTCAGTTGAAAATGATTGTTACAACCATTTTGGATTTTTGAATTTAAAGCTTGGAATATTTTTTTTTTTCAGTTGAAAATGATTGTTACAACCATTTTGGATTTTTGGATTTAAAGCTTGGAATTTTCTTTTTTTTTCAGTTAAAAATGATTGTTACAACCATTTTGGATTTTTGAATTTAAAGCTTGGAATATTTTTTTTTTCAGTTGAAAATGATTGTTACAACCATTTTGGATTTTTGAATTTAAAGCTTGGAATATTTTTTTTTTTCAGTTGAAAATGATTGTTACAACCATTTTGGATTTTTGAATTTAAAGCTTGGAATATTTTTTTTTTTTTCAGTTGAAAATGATTGTTACAACCATTTTGGATTTTTGAATTTAAAGCTTGGAATATTTTTTTTTTCAGTTGAAAATGATTGTTACAACCATTTTGGATTTTTGAATTTAAAGCTTGGAATATTTTTTTTTTTCAGTTGAAAATGATTGTTACAACCATTTTGGATTTTTGAATTAAAAGCTTGGAATTTTCTTTTTTTTTCAGTTGAAAATGATTGTTACAACCATTTTGGATTTTTGAATTTAAAGCTTGGAATATTTTCTTTTTTTTCAGTTAAAAATGATTGTTACAACCATTTTGGATTTTTGAATTAAAAGCTTGGAATATTCTTTTTTTTCAGTTGAAAATGATTGTTACAACCATTTTGGATTTTTGGATTTAAAGCTTGGAATATTTTTTTTTTTCAGTTGAAAATGATTGTTACAACCATTTTGGATTTTTGAATTTAAAGCTTGGAATATTTTTTTTTTTTTCAGTTGAAAATGATTGTTACAACCATTTTGGATTTTTGAATTTAAAGCTTGGAATATTTTTTTTTTTTTCAGTTGAAAATGATTGTTACAACCATTTTGGATTTTTGAATTTAAAGCTTGGAATATTTTTTTTTTCAGTTGAAAATGATTGTTACAACCATTTTGGATTTTTGAATTAAAAGCTTGGAATTTTCTTTTTTTTTCAGTTGAAAATGATTGTTACAACCATTTTGGATTTTTGAATTTAAAGCTTGGAATATTTTCTTTTTTTTCAGTTAAAAATGATTGTTACAACCATTTTGGATTTTTGAATTAAAAGCTTGGAATTTTCTTTTTTTTCAGTTGAAAATGATTGTTACAACCATTTTGGATTTTTGGATTTAAAGCTTGGAATATTTTTTTTTTTCAGTTGAAAATGATTGTTACAACCATTTTGGATTTTTGAATTTAAAGCTTGGAATATTTTTTTTTTTCAGTTGAAAATGATTGTTACAACCATTTTGGATTTTTGAATTTAAAGCTTGGAATTGTTTTTTTTTTTCAGTTGAAAATGATTGTTACAACCATTTTGGATTTTTGAATTTAAAGCTTGGAATATTTTTTTTTTTTTTTCAGTTGAAAATGATTGTTACAATCATTTTGGATTTTTGAATTTAAAGCTTGGAATTTTTTTTTTTTTCAGTTAAAAATGATTGTTACAACCATTTTGGATTTTTGGATTTAAAGCTTGGAATATTTTTTTTTTTCAGTTAAAAATGATTGTTACAACCATTTTGGATTTTTGGATTTAAAGCTTGGAATATTTTTTTTTTTCAGTTGAAAATGATTGTTACAACCATTTTGGATTTTTGAATTTAAAGCTTGGAATTGTTTTGTTTTTTTCAGTTGAAAATGATTGTTACAACCATTTTGGATTTTTGAATTTAAAGCTTGGAATATTTTTTTTTTTTTCAGTTGAAAATGATTGTTACAACCATTTTGGATTTTTGAATTTAAAGCTTGGAATATTTTTTTTTTTCAGTTGAAAATGATTGTTACAACCATTTTGGATTTTTGAATTTAAAGCTTGGAATATTTTTTTTTTTCAGTTGAAAATGATTGTTACAACCATTTTGGATTTTTGAATTAAAAGCTTGGAATTTTCTTTTTTTTTTCAGTTGAAAATGATTGTTACAACCATTTTGGATTTTTGAATTTAAAGCTTGGAATATTTTCTTTTTTTTCAGTTAAAAATGATTGTTACAACCATTTTGGATTTTTGAATTAAAAGCTTGGAATTTTCTTTTTTTTCAGTTGAAAATGATTGTTACAACCATTTTGGATTTTTGGATTTAAAGCTTGGAATATTTTTTTTTTTCAGTTGAAAATGATTGTTACAACCATTTTGGATTTTTGAATTTAAAGCTTGGAATATTTTTTTTTTTCAGTTGAAAATGATTGTTACAACCATTTTGGATTTTTGAATTTAAAGCTTGGAATTGTTTTTTTTTTCAGTTGAAAATGATTGTTACAACCATTTTGGATTTTTGAATTTAAAGCTTGGAATATTTTTTTTTTTCAGTTGAAAATGATTGTTACAACCATTTTGGATTTTTGAATTTAAAGCTTGGAATTGTTTTTTTTTTTCAGTTGAAAATGATTGTTACAACCATTTTGGATTTTTTAATTTAAAGCTTGGAATATTTTATTTTTTTTTTCAGTTGAAAATGATTGTTACAATCATTTTGGATTTTTGAATTTAAAGCTTGGAATTTTTTTTTTTTTACAGTTGAAAATGATTATTACAACCATTTTGGATTTTTGGATTTAAAGCTTGGAATTTTTTTTTTCAGTTGAAAATGATTGTTACAACCATTTAGGATTTTTGAATTTAAAGCTTGGAATTTTATTTTTTTTTCAGTTGAAAATTATTGTTACAACCATTTTGGATTTTTGAATTTAAAGCTTGGAATTTTTTTTTTATTCCCCAGAACCGGATTATCCTTTGATGGGTCGGATCCAAAAGGAATCAGGATTCTGTTCGCAGCCAGCCTGTTGTGCGAGCCAAGCAATTGTGGATGTGACAGAGAATATGAGAGGAAAGATCTACTGTCTTTTTTGCAAACTAGGTCAGTGATTCCCCCTGTGATGCTGTGGTTGATCAAACTAAACTTCTGCTATTATTACGGTTTGAGTGGCGAGGGGGGGGTATTAATATTCTAGCGTTGAGTTCGTCATACAGACCCGAGTTGGTCGTAAAACAGTCTTGTCACTTCTGTCTCCAGCTCTTGTCAACGGCGCACGAAATAACGGTGTGTTCAGACAACAGACATTTTTTTTTTTTAAACTTAGTTCACCCCAAACAAGGCAAGTTGCCACTGTAGACGTAAGGGGTTACTGAGAATTAGGGTGAAAGTTTTGGGGGTCATCCTAAATTGGGAGCTGTACAGTGAGATGCTTGTTCCCATTAGTTTTAAATTTCTGCATGTTGGTACAGTCGGGAAAACAGGGAGCAGGGAGTTCCAAGGGGCGGCAGCTCAAGGGAAGAAGCTATTGGAGTAAAAGGCTCCGGCATCTGGGGACCTCCACAGATGGGATTTAGCTGATTGTCAGGTTGGTCGAGTGTATTTACGTCGAGGAGGCATCAGAGTAGCAAGTTCATCAGAGCACAATCCATTGAAGTACTTGTAAAACAAGTACAAGGATGCAACATTGCGGCGATGGGACAGGTGCTGGAGCTTGGTGGATAGTGAAGGACCTATTAGATTAGATACTCTTTTTTTGGACCTTGTCTAAGAGGGAGAGACTAGTGGATGGTGCACCAGCCCAGATGTGACAATACTTTGTGCATAGGCGGATGGTGGCTTTGTAGAGATATAGGATACTGTTAAGTGTGAGGAGTTTTCTAACAACAGTCTTGACAATGTCTTCTATGTATTTGTTCCAATCCATGTTACCTGTGAATGTTAGGCCAAAGAGTTTGAATGATGGACTCTCAGGTAGGGTGTTATTTGCCATGGCAATCAGTGGTTGAAGAGGTTTCTTATATTTTGTTCACACTTTGTCGCACTCACAAACCCAAAATCAAATTTGGCATTTCAATTATTGATTTTTATTTTCTCTGTTACTCTTAGTGTTTGTATGAGAGGTGACAGTGATGAAGTGGCTAATGACACAAACTGACGACCTTGGTGTGCCAGGTTCGAATCCAGTCGATTCCATAGAATCACTTTCACTTATGGATGTTGGCAACCTTAATGTTGTTCCTTCTTGCGAGTAGTTGATTCGAGAAAGAATCGGGGAAACCAATGCCAACAACAGACTTGTCGTACCGTGCTGATTAAAATGAATTTGCTTTTCTTGATATTTGTATTATGAGGTAGATTATATATATATATATATATATATATATATATATATATAGAGAGAGAGAGAGAGAGAGAGAGAGAGATGACAACAGAAGTTGAAGAGTGCCGGATGGCTAAGTCCTTCTGTGCTTGAAACCAACGGTACGAATGTTTTACTAATTTTTCTGTACCAAAATAAATATATATATATATATATATATATATAAGCGAGAGTAAGGGAGGGAGAGAGAGAAAGAGAGAGGGAGGGAGAGACTCTGAATGTGTTAACGATGCATTTAACCCTATAATTTCTATCTGTATTTTTTGGAAGTGTTTCTGTATTATCTTTGGGGACAGATAAAATTTTCATCTTTAATTTAGAAGAGTCAGTTGAAAGGAGAGATAATTCAAACTGTTTTTTTTTGTTTTTTGTTGTAACCCTAACCCATAATGGAAATCCAGAGAATTAGTAAGAAAATAAATGAAAAAAAAGGGTACTTGTGCAGTTTACGGACCGGGCTGAAATAATAACGTTATAATTTAGAAAGCCATTCTTAACATGGGGAGATAGGGGGGTTTGATTAACTACTCTGTACTTTCACCTAACAATTTAATAAACAGAATAATTAATCAACTTTCTCACCTCCCCATGTGAAGAATGAAATTCTTTTTCGATATTTTTGTTGCTGTAGGTTTTGATGATCTTCCTGGACTTGAAGTGACCGATCACATAACTTTGGTCATCATCGAGAAATATCTCGGATTCAAGGTGAGCTTATATATCTCCTTATATATCTTTCGCTGTGTTTAAAAAATTTTTTTGTTTTTAAACATAGTTCACCCCAAACAAGGAAGGCCGTCACTGAGAAAAAAAGGGAGAAGGTTGGAGGGTGGGGGGTCAACCTAAATTGGGATCTGCTCAGCGAGATGTCTGTTTACATTAATTTTAAATTTCTGCATGTCAGTACCGTCGGGAAAACAGGGGGGCAGGGAGGGAGTTCCAGAGGCCAGCAGCATGAGGAAAGAAGCTATTTGAGTAGAAAGCTCTCTGGCATCTGGGGACCTCCACAGTGAATGAATGGGATTTGGCAGATTGTCGAATTGGTCTAGTGAATTTACGTTGAGGGGGCACCAGAGTAGCCAATTCATCGGAGTCCATTTTTAGGTTTGTGGTTTAAATCGGGAAGAAAATCAGAATGACGAACTTACTTGGAAGAGTAATACGTCTGGCCGAATCTGACTGAAATAGAAATGTTACATAAGCAAAAAGGGATCACCATTCTTCCTCAAAATAAATAATGGCTCCAAAACCAAATAGATATGAACTTTTATTTCACGAGAACACAGGAACAAAATGGATATAGTACAAGGGTTGATTCATGTTGGTTAGATGAAATAGCATAATTCTGGAGTTCCTCGACTTGTCTAGCGATGGCTAACGTAGCGAGTGCAGGATATACGTCTTGCCTGTTTGAGAAATAAGCTGGAACATCAAAAAATACCTCGTGGTTTGGCTTTCGCGCCAAAACGATTCATCGCGTATGAATCTAGTTACACGCAGTAGTGCAAGCCAGATTACAATCTCACTGCAAGTCACATAGATCGATACAAAATAGTTCGCTCATGCAACTGCAGCATATCTATCGAACCGAAATCCATAAGTATTTAGACCCCCCCCCCCTCTTTGCTAAAAACTAAATTTGTCTATTTTTGTCTCGATATGTAAGAATTTCAATGAAATTTCAAAGACGATGAATATTGAAACGGTTTCTTTGTACAATTTCAAAAAATACAATAAGAAATATTTACTGGATTTATAGTCACTTTATATTTTTGTTAATAATTATTAAAGCAATTTCTTGTCTGGTTGGTGTCAATTCCCTAACAGTTCATTTCGATCCCTTCGATATGGATTTGAATTTTTATCTATTGATTTATCCCAAATCACAATTGTATTTGTTTTTGGTAGTCTGGGAAACAGGAAGCAGGAAGGGAATTCCAAAGACAAGCGGTTCGAGGAAAGAAGCTATTTGAATAAAAAGCTTTTCGGCATCTTGAAACCTCTACAGTGAAAGGAGTGGGATTTTGCTGATAGTCGGGTTGGATGAGGAGACTGACCACATGTCACAGAAACTGATCTTGACAAAATAGAAACAATGGACAAACGATGTTGTTGTTTCGGGGATTAAATCGAAAAGGGGGAAAAGAGGAGGTGGACTTGTAAGTCACAATTTCCATATTGGTGACCACGTGGCTAAATCAACCAATGATTGATCAGCCTGTCGTCATGTGATCTGATACTCCATGTATTAGGAAAAAGCAACCCCAACACCTCCATATTCAACCTTGTCAGCTTCCATTAATGATGATGCTACTGATGATGATGATGATGCTACTCATACTGATGATGATGATGATGATGATGATGATGATGATGCTCATACTGATGATGATGATGATGATGATGATGATGATGATGATGATGATGATGATTATACTGATGATGATGATTGCCATTGTTTTCTTTTCTTCTTTCTTTGCAGATGGGCGAAGTATGGATAGAAATCATGAAAGAACTGGAATTGGAAAACGTCGAGCCGCTCAAAGACGACAAAGCCATGTGCGATGCTTTATTGGTAAAACTGAAACAATGCGTCGAAAATAATATCGAAGTTCAGTTGGCGCTGATTAACTCGCAAAATAATATGGATGCTTTAGACGAGCAGGAATTATACAACGAGGTATGAGAGAAAAGATCTGCCCCCCTTTTTAAAAGTTTTTATTCTATATCATAACTCTGGTTTGGTGCTACTCAAAGCTAAAATGATGATTTGGCCTTTTGGCTAAGATCAAAGTGTAGTATTTGTTCCGATGGATACTGCACCCCATAGACCGGTATTGTCTTGGCCTTCGGGGCTTGATTTACGCCGGTCTATGGGTCTGTCCTGTGCAGTTCTAGGAGGTTCACCCTCCTAGGCTTTGCCTCCCCTCTTTGGGGAGGAGTAAGTTTATTGCTTACTGCCTGAGGCGCCCCTACCGGGGAATGCCGACGGGGCAGCCCAGGCAATTTTTAATGGCCAGAGTGCTCACCTTCTCGGGCGCTGTCTTTTCAAACCCCACTTTCCCGACCCGACCTTGGGTCACATCTTACTTGTGGGAGTAAGATAAAACTGGCCTTGTGCCTAACCTCCTGGGGGGGGGAGGGGTAAATAAAAAGTTCTTATCTATCACTTTCACCCTTTCTCATTGTTGTTTGCCCCCCCCCCTCCAGCTCTTATTTCATATTATCTCTCTCTTTATTTATTAACAGTCGAAGGTAATAAAGACAGGAAAGAATAAAAAGATTGGAATAATCCATTATAAACAAAAGGGAATATCGTAACGAGTAGTAATACTATTTGTAGAGAGAAAGAGATATAGCCAGCAGAATGAGGCTAATTTTGGATTTTGGATTTTTATTTTTTAATATTTAACTGGCTTTGCAAACTCGCCTGTTCCTGATTTAAACAATATAATTCGATCTGAATGGGTGACCAAAAAGATCACCTTTTTTTTTTTTTTCTTCAGTATCTTGATGAAATGGTGGAAGACGATAAGTAAACGGGGTTTAATGAGAAGAAAGAAGGGAAGACGGAAAAGAAATAAGTGAGAGAGAGGGGGAGAGAGAGAGAGGGAGGGAGAGGGAGAATAAGAATGAAAAACTATTGCCATATCTGGGGACGTGCCGCTCAGAGCACCATTTCCTACCTTGACACGGTGCAAAACCGACTTTGAAATCTAGTGGGCAGTGTCCTACGACCTCTTTCTCACAGACGTTGCTAGTCTTTCTCTGCTCTATCGTTATTTTCAAGAGCTTCAATCTATGCCCCCCCCCCTGTAAAACATTCACAACAAAAACTCGTCTAGTTACAACCACTGTCAATAAATTCCCTCTCTCTGCCTAAAACTAAACGGAACTTCCATGAGCAAAGTTTCTTTCCAAAAACTGCCCGTCTGTGGAACACAACACCGTTTTCAAGTCCAATATAAACAAATTCTTGTTGAACCGTTCTCTTAAATAATCAAATTCTGCTCAATTTCCATCATCGTAATCAAGTATGCGGAACACCATACCGCAGGGTTGCTTCCCACCTTACTACAACATAGTCGTTTTCAAGTCCAATGTAAACAAATTCTTCTTGAGCCGTCCTCTTAAATAATCAAATTCTGTCAAGTTTCAATTATCGTTACTAATCTTCACAGTGTTGTCTCACTGTCCATCTGACAAACTCATTGACCCGTATCCTCGAGTGGCCTTTGGGCCATGATAAGTGATGACTCTTTAGTATAAAGAAAAAAGACTAAGTTTCTTCCATCAGGATTGTTTAATTAATTAATGCCATAGGAAAAAGGCATGAACCTACACTACCCTGTCTTTTTCTAACCTTTGTGTCAGATATTGACAAAACATCGTATGTCACGTTGTGGCTTTATATAAAAGTTCCAAAACTTTGTCTAAAACAATAAAAAAATTTTCTTTCTTTCCTTGTCTTTTTCAGATCCGAGAGAATCATCGCCAGAAAGAAATGAACCAAAATTCATGGGCGGAATTTGTTTCGAGAACTTCCAATTATAATTTGTTGAAAGTAAATGGCGTTTTCGATTCATCTTTTTTTCACTAACTAACTAACAAAAAAAGAATAATTTAATATTTATTGTTAGAAAATTCCATAAAGGTTTCCCAATGGTTGTCCAGATAATAAGCTAAAACTGTGAATCTTGGTACATTGTTATTTCTGTTTGTCTCCGTGCACAATGAGTGACGTCATAAATGGATGACATCACAAAGAGATTACATTATCCACTTAAACAAATTAAGACATCGAAAAGAGATCCGTTATGATCTCATAAATGCTGAAGTAACAGGCAGTTAGAGTGATCTACGAAACGTCGTTCGGATCGTGCATATAGCTATTTGTACTGCTTGTTATTAAAGCTACTCGAAAGTGCCCAGCCTTTGTGGGAGGGGGCTGATAGACAATAATATTTTTATAAATAAATATTAATTATTTGAATACCTACAGACATCGATGTTTCATGCTAACGCAATCTTCAGTCTAGGAACTAATTCTCAACGGTCGGAAGGCGCGAACCCCGAACACAAATCGCCACTGATTCGTAGTCGGGGATCTTATCCAAACGGCCATGGCCAATTAGTTAGTAAATATAAAGGAACTTTAACTGTAAATAGCGAAAATCGGCGGTTATTTACCAGGCAGTTAGAGTGATCTACGAAACTTCATTCGGATCGTGCATATATATATATATATATATTTTTTTTTTATCAATTTTATAGGTACACTTAAGATCTGGTTGGATGTATCAACATCATCAGTATGGCTAACTTGGACAGTCGATAAATGAAGGAATGGCATTTGTCTGACAAGATGTAGTAATCATATAATATATATATATATATATATATATATATATATATATATATATGTTCCAATAACCATGGTTTTTATTTTCTATTTTGTTATATTTTCAAAAAACATAACATTCCCGTGAGATGTATATTTACGACTCGTTTCTCTGGAAGTGAGCCAACCAACATTATTATATCAATATCGGCTCTGCTACACCTCAAGATCATCAGAAAAATCAACGAAGATGAAAAGTTCTCAAATTGAAAAGTCTTGAAAAAAAACCTACACTGCACGGTGGGTCATTGTGGGCAAAAACAAAGAAAAAAACCTTTGGGCCATCGATGTCAATGTGGGACACACTTTAGAGTGTTTCTGATGACTGATGGCATGTAACGTGGTCATACCAGTTGGGACAATGTTGTGCGACGTACTTTCTCATAGAGCCGGTAGAGTGAGACCGTCAATTTACGCCAGGATCATATCATTTCGACGGTGACCACGTTTCGTCGTTGACCACGTTTCACAGCCATACAAGAGTACAGGTCAGACATGTGCGTTGTATGCTGCCACTTTCGCACATGATGGGATCTCTGCGTTTTTTTAAAACTGTTGACAGCTGCCTGAAGACTTTTTCCACACCTATATATACGAACACGCCTGGTACGGGCATATTTGCAGCAGTGATAGTAACTATCTGAGGAGAATATCGAATGTAAAAACTGTAATATATTTTTTAATTTTTTCTTGTTCATCTCAGTGCAAATCTTAGAAAAAAATTGTTAAAAATATCCCCCCCTCCCCACCTCCCGACGAAATCGGCAGCAGTTTAGGGTCAAAGAATGAGTCCGTTTTTCTAAATTTGATATATTTTTTATTCCGGGCAATGCTGATCAGGAATATAATAACTTTGTAGGTGTTTCTTTGGTAGTTTTTGACTTTTAGCTGGAAACACACACACACACTTCCCTTTATTTAATAAATTCTATAGGTTATTGTTGGAGGTTAACCCAATACTTATTTTTTTATGATGATACTAGATAACACCCATTCAGAATTATTTAAGCAATGGTTTACAAAAAAATGGTCAGCTTGCACACAGGCGACTTACTGATTATAATTCAGGGGAGATAACTTGAATATGTTTCAAGGGAAACAATTCTTGAATATAATTAAATGACAATACATTTCACTGAATTGAGAATATTTTCTTTCTTTACAGGCTGCAAAACTCCGTCAGGATTTATCGCTTGATCTTTCGAGAGTTCAGACTGGATATCGAAACGAGTAAGAAATTTACAATCATTTTTTATTATCAATGAATTTTTTTATTCTTTAATTTTCGAAGAATCTAAAACAAGTATAAAATCGGGAGATTTGGTAAGCTAGTGTTATGTTTTATTAGTGGCACACGTGTTGGAGTCTTTTCTCCCACATGAACGCCGTCGTGTGTGTTTTCTTGAGCACATAAGACGGTCGGAATGCAAAGGGGGAAAGAAGGGAGTGACTATATATATATATAAGACAGGTTCATTTTATGTTCCAATAATCATGGTTTTTATTTTTTATTTTGTTACATTTTCAAAAAACATAACATTCCTGTAAGATGTATATTTACAACTCGTTTCACTAAAGGTGAGTCAACCAACATTATTATATCAGCTATCGGCTCTGCTACACCTCAAGATCATCAGAAAAATCAGCGAAGAAGAAAAGTTCTCAAATTGAAAAGTCTTGAAAAAAAACCTACACCGCACGGTGGGTCATTGTGGGCAAAAACAAAGAAAAAAACCTTTGGGCCATCGATGTCAATGTGGGACACACTTTAGAGTGTTTCTGATGACTGATGTCAGGTAACGTGGTCATACCAGTTGAGACATTGTTGTGCGACGTACTTTCTCGTCGCTAAAATGTAAATAACAAATGGGGAACACTACTGCTGATACGACCAGCGTGTTAAAACACGAAAAGATATCAGACTACAGCCTCCGTGATTTTGATTTTCGACTAGTGGCTCTAAACGACACTGATTAATCACAAGAACAGCGAAATGGCTAGCTGTGGATGACAATCTCCGTATTCGGAACTTGGTTTAAAGCTGATGACAGTCTATTTTTAACATCCCTGAGAGTGCTCGACTTTAAATTCTTAAAAGGGGCTTATTATAATATTTATAAATAAATATTAAATTATTTATACCTACAGACGCTAGCGTTTCAAGTTTATTGCTCTCATCAGTGCAGGAAAGTAATAATTTACACCGGTCGGTAGACACAAACCCGGTTCACAGTCAGCCTAGCATCTGCAAGCGTTAACCATATCCACTCGGCCATCGAAAACTGTCATGTGATTAAGGGAAATTAAGATCTATATGTACTTAGAAGCGGGCACAGACAGAAGACTAGTCAAGAGTGTTCGACGAGCGTGTTCGGAACTATACTAGAAGTATACCCGTCACGGTAATATATTACTCAAACAGAACAGTTTTTCACCACTTTTATGTCCCCTTACGAAGATTAAAATCAAGATATAATTCCACTAAATCTTATCCCAATCATGATCAAAATCCATTAGATGATTTTGAATCTAGAAAATGTCTGAAATTTAAGGCTTAAGGCGTCTTAAGAAGAAATCGAAATTCAGGGAATCTTGCTTAATTGGTGTCTAATGACTATGGGTCAAATTTAATGCAAATCTGAAATATTTTAATTTTCAAATGAGAAGTTGTGCCCATATTATGACCCCTAAAAACCCTTTAAAATTAGCTATGGAATTGACCATTATCGTAATTATTCAGTTTTATGATTAAGATTGGTTAAAAATAAAAATTTCTTAAGCTAAAACCAAATGACTTTTTTTTTTCTTTCTTTCTCAGAAGATTGTTCCATAACATCACGATGCCACAATTGGGAACGACAGTAAGTACAAGAACATCTCATTTTAATTCTACAAAAAAAAAAAAAAAAAAAAATAGTTTTATCCAATTCCTCAGAGACGTTTAAAACCTTTTTAAATGCATAAATTTTGATTATTTTTTTAATATATTGACAGAGATTGAGAAAGGAACCTCAAATCATCCTCAGAGTGACAGTCCTTGCTTGGCTTACCAGCCATGTTGATATCACAGGGAAAAAAAAAAAATCAACTCTTAAACTTCCATATATTTTCATCATCATCAACCGATTTATTTTTGTTGAATCAGGCCACAATTAATCCTCTGATGATTGTGGGGCCTGATTGTCTCGTCATATTTCGACGAGACATAGTTTTAAGGCAGTTTTACAGCTGCATGCCTATCCTTCACCAACTTGAACACCTTTGGCAGTCCAAGACCTCCACCATTCCCATCTAACTAGGGCTGATGTGGTTTCCACTTGAGCATGCACCAATGTCACATATTACCTGTGAGTTTCCGCATACACTACTGTCACCCAGGTTGTGACAGGCCATCCAAAGGTAGCATTTGTCACATACCCTGTGGCCAGGGATTGGATTGGTGAGTGTCGGGACGTGTCCATATACCAGTGGGTCTTTAACATTGATAATTCTTGAACTCCCATATATAGATTACAAAACTCAGATCATGCAATAAATGAAAAGAAAATGGCAAACATTGTAGGATATGTTTCCAAACAAATTATATGAACCCCTTTTTTCATAGAAGTAACGTTGCTAGTCTCTCTCTCTACTCCATCGTTCCTCTTGGTAAGACATTCACAGCAAGACCTCATCTAGCTATCACAACGTTCTCTCATCGTCCACCTGATAATCTCATTAACCTTTATCCTTGAGTGGCCTTTTCGGCCTTGATAAGCGGTGACCAATTAGTACATTAAAAATTCGTACATTAAAAATTCGTACATTATAAGAAACAATGGAAAAAGATTGCCCTTTCTTTCGCCATGTGCGGAATTTCGATGGACAGATTCTTTTGCAAAAAAAATCGGCACGATGACTCCATAAGGTTTACTAAACATATCTGGCTAGTCACCTAAAAATCCAAAGATGGCGGCCATTTTTCAAGATAAGCGGTGACCAATTCGTACATTAAAAAGAAACAATGGAAAAAGATTGCCCTTTCTTTCGCCATGTGCGGAATTTCGATGGATAGATTCTTTTGCAAAAAAAAAAAAATCGGCATGATGACTCCATAAGTTTTACTAAACATATCCGTTCGGCTAGTCACCTAAAAATCCAAAGATGGCGGCCATTTTTCAAGATGGCCGCCACAACACATTTATCCCATCACCAATGGTCTCAGTTAGCGATATCTCCTCCAAACATGCGTAATCTTCCTTCGTATGTGACTTGATAGACTCTGGTGTTGGAAACATATGGCTTCTAACTGTAGGAGGATTGGGATTCTTTGCGATGTAAGCTGGTCGAACACTTGTGTAATTCTCAGGAAGCTCTTAGGCTTTCTTCACCCTCAAATCTGGATTGAGTTTCAGCGGTTTGCGTTGTTCGCCAGGATATTCAGAGCTTGGGTGCTGAAAGAGTGGCATAACTGTTACCGAGTTTGTCAGGCGGACGGTGAGACAACCGTAATGATTGGTAATTGTGATTGAAATTGGTCAGAATTTGATTATTTAAGAAGACGGCTCGACAAGAATCTGTTTACATTGGACTTGAAAACAACCATGTTATAGTCAGCCGGGAAGCAGCCCCGCGGTATTGTGTTCCACAGACGGGTAGTTTTATGAAAGAAACTTTGCTCATGAAAGTTTTGTTTAGTTGTAAGCAGAAAGAGAGAAAAAGGGAAATTATTGACAGTGGTTGTAGCTAGACGAGTTTTTGTTGTGAATGTTTTACGGGGAGGAGGGGGGAGACCATAGATTAAAGCTCAGCTGAGTACCTGCCATGAAAATAGCGATGGAGTAGAGAAAGACTAGCGACGTCTCGTTTGTGAGAAAGAGGTTGCAGGGAGGAGAAGAGAACATCCCCCACTAGATTTCAAAATTGATTTTGTACTCGTCAAGTCAAGAAAAGGGTGTTTTGAGCGGCACCTCCCCAGATGTGGCAACAGTACCTCCCCATCTTAGGATGTAGTTGACTCTTATACAGATAGAGGATTGCCTCAGGAGTGGGATGCTTTCTGGAGCGATAGAATGATCCAACCATTTTTTTCCAGCAACCTTAGCAACAGATTTGATGTAAGTCTTCAATTTGAGGTCTGGGGTTAAGGTCAGTCCAAGAAGATTATCAAAGAAGAGAGGCATTCATTTCAAGAACTTACAAGAAACAATCAAAATAATATTAAATTTAGAAACATTCCATCAAATTGGTACGGATCCGAATTAATATGAAAATGAAAACGACGCCACATCAGACATTTTGAATTATAACAACTATGGTTTGTTGGAAAAAAGAACAAAACCATTCTTTTCACCATTCGCTAATGAGTCATTGTCAAGATACACCTGAAGAAGGTCAGAGATTCCATCGGCCGAAACGTTGTTAGAATAACACTTAAGACGAGAACAGTAGTCCGAACAATCCACACTCACAAGAAGTTTAAAACTTGATTTAACCATATCAATGTTTTTGTTCTTTCTTGCAGGTATTCAGTGGAAACCATGGGAAGATCGAGAAAATCACGCCACTTCACATGCAGCTCAAAATACACGAAGAAGTCGACGAAGAGAAAACGCAATAAATATCATCAGAAAAAAATCTATAAACATTTTTGCTTTTATAGAAATTCTGTTTATGAAAATAAAAAAGCCAATTTGAATAAAACGTTAAAAATGACCATCAACAAAACTTATTTTATGTTGCGAACCTGCGTTTTGTGTGCGTTCACGGTGCAGGCCATGATCATCTACTTGTTATCTTTGTCCGAATTGGGCGCTTGATTTCGCCACTTGACCGTAGCACCAATCATGTGGTCTCAGTCGCTGTTGTAACAAACGGAGATCAAAACTCAAGTTTAAAACAAGCAACAATGTTTTATTTTGAAGTTACAATGTTTTATTTTGAGGCTACAATATTTTATTTTGAGGTTACAATGTTTTATTGAGGTTACAATGTTTTATTTTGAGGTTACAATGACACCCGTCTTCTCCACTGAACGACAGACTCACAAATCAGGAAAACCCTATCGTCTAACCCGAAACCCTAACTGAACGCAAACAGTCCATAAGCTTAAGGCTCAAAGGTCCATCTGTCTCTGAGACTCCCATGAACCCAACTGACCCCTCTGCCCGTCTTGTCGGAATATATATATATATATATATATATATATACTTAGATAGTGGTCTCATCCGGGGGTAGATCGCACAGCCAGCCTATTTTTAAATTAATGGCTGTTTTATCACTGGACATAAAAACCTACTGACCTCCTCCCACCATCGAAATCATTCAATGTGCTAATAATCAGGATACCCAAGGTTTAGTATTATACTGGACGTGTGCAGAAAACCAAGCGAAATAGGTGAGACATCTAGTAAAAAGTGTTATACATTTGCTGGAATAAAACCAGGACATAAGTAGTCAAAGGCAAGAAAAAAAAAAAAAAAAAAAAAAAAAAGCTGAAATTGAGATAGATACCCAACTTGGGGGCCACGGCCCGTGTGTGAAGAGAAAGGGAAGCACGAAAAAACAACTTTTTCCTAGATAACTCCAATCAGTTTCGAGGATCGCTTCTGTATAGAAAAGAAGAGATTATCCCCACTAGATTGTGAAGTCGATTTTGTATTCTGGAAATGCAAGAAAGAGTGCTCTGAGCGGCACCATCGGTACTCCATCTCAGGATGTGTCGGACTCTTAGGATTGTATCAGGAGTCAGGTACTTTCTGGAGTCGTAGAATGATCCAACCATGAGTGGCACCTCCCCAGATGTGGCAGTATTCCATCTTAGGATGATCTGACTTATATTAGGGGTGGGACGTAATGGGTTAAAATTTCAGATTCATGCGAGTATTTTTTTTTGTGTTCATTTATACATAAATAACACTAAACAATCAAACATTTTGAAAATTTTGCAAAATTCAGATGGTGCAGGCCAAAAATAGCCGTTAGGGCTCCACGGGACTCAAAATCAATCAGTGAAAAAGTGGTTTCATGCGACATTGCAGGTCCTAAAACATCCTCAAAAGCTATGAATGGATATAGATGGTTAAATCTGATATAGTACTGTAATTTAGGACCATTTCAGGCTGTGAAAGGGTTTTCATGAATGTAAAATAGCCAAAAACTAATGGCCTGCACCTTCTGAATTTTGCAAAATTTTCAAAATGTTTGATTGTTTAGTGTTATTTATGTATAAATGAACACAAAAAATACTACTCGCATGAATCTGAAATTTTCACTCATTACGTCCCACCCCTAATTTTCACTCATTATGTCCCACCCCTACTTATATAGGTAGACGATTGCATCAAGAGTAAGGTACTTTCTGAACTGGTGAAATGATCCAACCATTTCCCAGCCATATGCTGAAGGGAAGTAGGGGTTAATACCTTTTCTAATAGAACCTCTTGGTTCTATTAGAAAAGGTATTATCATCTCAGTCTGCCAACAAAAACGTAATATCAATTTTTTATTTTTTTAAAATTTTTTTTTTTATTTATTTTTTTTTTCTTATTTATTTTACTTAAAAAAAAAAACTTTATAAATTGAAAATGTCTGAAAAATTTGTATTTTTTATTATTATTTTTTTTATTACTCAAGTCAAAATAACGAAATCATGATGGGTGGAAAACCCAAACTCAAAAAAAGTTATTTTTTGTTCTTGAAATTTTCTTTGTTGTTTGTGGAAAAATTGTAAACTCCAGTAAGTTCCGGAGGTTTGGGTATGTCTATATCGAAATAATCCAATTCTTTTTTCTTGGATTTTCTGCAACTCAAAACGGATTCGGCAGCAGCATCCATTTCATCCAAACTGGAAAAAGTTTTATGAAGAAGAATTGGAGGGGAAGGTGTTTTGAGGTGACTTTTGGTTTTCTGAATTGATAAGGGTACGTTGGAAGGAAGTTTGGGGTTGTCTTTTATCGTCATTTGATAAAGGAGAGACTGAAACTGTAAAGAAAGAAAGAAAAGGAAAAGATTTATTTATATATATGGAGAGAAGGGAGAAAGAGAGAGAGAGAGAGGGGAGAAAGAGAGAGAGAGAGAGGGGAGAAAGAGAGAGAGAGGGGAGAAAGAGAGAGAGGGGAGAAAGAGAGAGAGAGAGAGAGAGGGGAGAAAGAGAGAGAGAGGGGAGAAAGAGAGAGAGAGAGGGGAGAGAGAGGGGGGGAAAGAGAGAGAGAGAGAGAGAATATTGTAGGTTCAAAAAGAGAAAAGCATATTTAAAATAATGAGGTCACAAACATTGAAATTTTAAAAATTTATGTATAGAACTAGAAGAATATCTGTCCTAGGACGGGTAAAATTAATTCCCCAAAAAGAATAATTTTGCACCACTTTTATGCCCCCTTACAAAAATTTAAATCAAGATATAATTAATAATAAGTGCAGACATTAATCAGTTATACAGCAATTTGAGAGGTTGAGGGTTAGAATATGATAATTACAATTTTTTGAATACGATAATTACAATGTTTTGCATATGATAATTACAATTCACTTAAAACCGGTTACAAAGCAATTATATCAAACATACAAAGGGGAAAAAGAAGGGAAATAAAGACGATTTATATTATAAATATATAAAATAAACAACAGAGAAAAGGGAATTTTTTGAAACAATTACAGATTTTTTTTTTTAGGAGAAAATTAAAAAAAAAAAAGAAAAAAGGAGAACAAATAGTTAAAAAATAAACGAATAGATAATAAATTGAAAAGATTTTCAACTTTCAAAACGTTTTTCAAGAAACATTATCCCACAACTCGAATAATACCCGTCCTACTGCGGATTAAGTTAATTGTGTGAACAGAACAGCTTTGCACTAAATTCATATCCATTTACGAAGATGAAAATCAAGATATAATGTTACTAAACCTTACGTCTAGAATCCTTATTCCAATTTGAATAAAAATCCATTACATGATTTTGATTCTAGAAAATATCTGTAGTTTAAGGCTTAAGCTTAAGGGACCTTCAGAAGAAATTAAAATTCAAGGAATCTTGCTCGATTGGTGGCTAATGACGATAGGTCAAATTTAATGGAAATCTGAAATTTTTATTTTTTAAATGAGATTGTGCCTAAATCAGAACTTCTAAAAACGCTTTAAAATACTTTAAAAGAAAATAACCTGTAATATTTATTAATTGACGTCCAAATTTCACAAAAATCGGAGGTATTTGAATTTTCACAAAAGACTTCCACTCATTCTTTGCCCTCTTTACATAAAACTAACTATAGCCCACCTTATGACCTCTTATGCTTAGCAGCTGTACTCCAAAATGCATAATAATAGGTTAATTATTTTAGGAGTGAATCTTGTACATACAAATATATAAACATACACACATACCTAACTTTATATAAATAGAGAGATTACGAATATCACAATCAATAAGCTCTCTGAAATTTCAAATGTCACCTATTATTGAATCTACAAGAGTATACGGTTTTTAAAACATGAACATAAAAATGAAGACACCTGTACAAAACAAGTAAATAATGTAAATATAAAAACACTTCAAACAGATGTATCCAGATTCTACTAGTTTGCCTGCGAAAAAAAAAATGTGCAAGTTTAACGGATTTTACCTTCGTATCCAATTTGGGAGGCTGAGGTAATTCTTCGTTCAAATAATCTTTCGGCTTGCTTACGAGAAATTCTGAGGGTTTTCGTGGCGTCAGTTTCATAGCCGATTGTGGAGTCGCAGGAAGCTGGTAGATATCCAGGTTTAAATTTTGTAGTTGAACGGAACTGAGAACCGGGGCCCTTGGACACCGGTTGAGAATGTCCTGATCTTCAGTGTTCATCTCCATCTGCAGGTTCTTACGGATCTTTTTTGAACACCAGAGCGAAGTATTATTCCGAGTTAAAGATGCAGCAGACCCGGGCCATCGAAATGAACAAGAGGATGCTGAATCTGAAAAAAAAGAAAAGAAAAAAGAAAAAAGAAAAAAAAAAGAAAAAAGAAAAAAAAGAAACGAAAAAGAAAAAAAGAAAAAAAAAAGAAAAGAAAAAGAAAAAAAGAAAAGAAAAGAAAAAAAAGAAAAAAAAGAAAAAAGAAAAGAAAAAGGAAAAGAAAAAGAAAAAAAGAAAAAGAAAAAAAAAGAAAAGAAAAGAAAAAAAAGAAAAGAAAAAGAAAAAAAAGAAAGAAAAGAAAAAAAAAAGTAAATTAAAAAATATGTTGTCATCATATTCTGTTTAACATCTATTTTACATACCGGCATGTGTTGGACGGCTTTTAGAAACTGACTTCCAAACTAACTTATCTCTATCCAGGTCTTTATTCATCCATCTTTCTCTGAAATCCATCCTCATCACCCCCTCCCAGGTTTTTCTTGGCCTTCCCCTACGAACTGACCCTGCTACCTCAACTGTTCTACATCTACTAACCCCAAAACTCTCCTCCATTCTTTCAACATGGCCATACCATCAAAGTCTTCTGTTCTGAACACATCTCTCTATACTGTCCAGATTTCATTTTCCTCTGAGGTCATCAGATCTATGCCTGCCTTTAAGATTCACATTACACATCCATCGTATGATTCTCATGTCATTTCTCTCCATGCAACGCATGTCCTCAATCCTCACTGGCTAGGTTTCACTTCCATACATCATCACACTGCGTACACATGCCTGATAGCCTTTTTACCTTGGTCGACAGTAGTAATGCCCTGCTGGTTTGTAATGGCAGAAGTTCCCCGAACTTATGTCATCAACACCTAATTTTTTCTGATGAAAAAAGAAAAGAAAATACTCTCAAAACTCAGTCATTCCTTTGGTTTAAGAGCACAAATTAACCATAATACTTGACTTTTGCTTTGACAAAAAAAACAAAAAAACATTAAATTTAAAAAAAATTTAAAAAAACAAAATTATCCTTTGAAACTTTCCGGTGCACAAACGAAATAACATTTTATTTAATTTGATTAACAATGGTTCCTTTGAGAAAAAAGAACAAAAATAAACATCTAATTACTAACAGTTGAGGAAATAGAAAGAGAGAAAAAGAGAGAAAGAGAAAAAGAGAGAAGAGAAAGAGAGAGAGAAAGAGAGAGAGAAAGAGAGAAGAGAAAGAGAGAGAGAAAGAGAGAAGAGAAAGAGAGAGAGAAAGAGAGAAAAAGAGAGAGAGAGAAAGAGAGAGAGAGAAAGAGAAAAAGAGAGAGAGAGAAAGAGAAAAAGAGAGAGAGAAAGAGAGAAAAAGAGAGAGAGAGAAAGAGAGAGAAAAAGAGAGAGAGAGAAAGAGAGAGAAAGAGAAAAAGAGAGAAAGAGAAAGAGAGAGAAAGAGAAAGAGAGAGAGAGAGAAAGAGAAAGAGAAAGAGAAAGAGAGAGAGAAAGAGAAAATGAATGAATATTTATATCATACTTACTCATCACGTCGGGTGTGTACAGAGGTGGCATTTGGCCCAACACGCCTGGTGACATAAACAGACCATCATGTTGAAATTCTTTCGGGGTCGCCATGCTAGAAGATTGAAAGAATCATCAGAAAATAAATAAACTTTCAATATTATTTACACATTACCTTGTGAAACCCCAGAGAAACAATCTCTGAAACATTTGATGTTTACTTGGTTGAAATACTTAATACTGATTGGATTAAAATACTCAATCTTGATTGGTTGCCTATATGGCACTTCAACCAATCAGAAAGAGCCACCTGTTTGTGTTATTGATATAAGTAAGAAACACAACTTGCCACAAGAACCTATGTCATTCACAACATGGTGTTACTAACTGCTACACATATTCTTGGCATGCAAACAAATTTCTCGGCAAACAACACAAGTCACGGATTTGAAAATATAGCGACAGCTGGTCAATCTGACAAACTCATTCACAAGTCCATAGATATGGTCATTGTTCCATCTAGCGTAGGATATATCCCCTAGCATTTTTGCCGGCTCCTTTTTCTTAGAGGATTTCTTCTAGCCCATCACCGGCGAGAGATTCTCCCAGCGCATTTTCCCCCCAATCTATTTGGCTGCTTTCATCACGACCCCTCATGGAGACTTCCTATCTCTTTAAATATCCAGACATTTTAAGCATCACCGATAGGAATTATTGCCTTTCTTCTCTCTAAAAATAGAATTTAATATTGCTGGATTATTTTCTTTTTATATTTCTTTTATCTGAACAAAATGTTTATTTTTTCATAATGTGTGAACTTCCATTTAACCGCTTGTAACTCGCTTATCTCCTGCTCCAAATATTTTCCATTTTGTCAATTTATTCACGGCTCTCTTTAGACTTTAGTAAACTCCCTATCTCTGCCTTGTCTTTATTTTGTTTCAGATGCAATGTTTTTATTCCTTTTCAGTTTTACTTTTGTCAATGATCAATAAACCTGTGTCTAAAATATACCATGCCTCAGAGTCTTGATTGTTAACATGAGTTTATGCTAGCTGTCCAACGTTTGCACGTTTCTATGAAACAAACACATCCTGGAGACAGCATAGTCATAACGACATTTTCTTTGTCTACATTTTTGAACATTTGACTCTTTTCTTAACTTATTAGGTTTGTTTGTTCAATAAGATGTAAGTAAAGTGAATATATTATGCATGAATAAACTTTGTCATTACTTTTTACTGTGCCTATTTCTATAACGTTCACACTTGTGTGAATATTAAAACAATATTCAAGAATGTTTAATACTTAAAGGTTCAACAGTACAAACGATCAAACCACATGACCCCAAATTTGCATGTTCTACTGTTTACGCTCGAGAGAAAAAAGTGTATCAGAGATGGAGAGAAGAGAACAGACAGGATTTTAAAAATGGAAAGTGCGTATATATATATATATATATATATATATATATATATATACATACACACCCACACAGATGATGAAGAGATGAAATAAATAAAATCTGCCAAACACGTCGGGGCTTTTCAGGACAACACTCCAAACCGCGTCGGGGCTTTTCAGGACAACACTCCAAACCGCGTCGGGGCTTTTCAGGACAACACTCCAAACCGCGTCGGGGCTTTTCAGGACAACACTCCAAACCGTGTCGGGGCTTTTCAGGACAACACTCCAAACCGCGTCGGGGCTTTTCAGGACAACACTCCAAACCGCGTCGGGGCTTTTCAGGACAACACTCCAAACCGCGTCGGGGCTTTTCAGGACAACACTCCAAACCGCGTCGGGGCTTTTCAGGACAACACTCCAAACCGCGTCGGGGCTTTTCAGGACAACACTCCAAACCGCGTCGGGGCTTTTCAGGACAACACTCCAAACCGTGTCGGGGCTTTTCAGGACAACACTCCAAACCGCGTCGGGGCTTTTCAGGACAACACTCCAAACCGCGTCGGGGCTTTTCAGGACAACACTCCAAACCGCGTCGGGGCTTTTCAGGACAACACTCCAAACCGTGTCGGGGCTTTTCAGGACAACACTCCAAACCGCGTCGGGGCTTTTCAGGACAACACTCCAAACCGCGTCGGGGCTTTTCAGAATAACACTTCAATTTTCCTCTGAGGTCATCAGACCTTAACCTGTCTCTAAGAGTCATATCCATAATATCATTCGCATAACATTTATCTCCAAGCAATGCATGTCCTCAACCCCCACTAGGTACTTCCATATATCGTAAAACCCTAACACACATTTCTGATAGACCTTTCCCTTGGTCGACAGCAGTTATGCTTTGCTGGTTAGTAATAGCAAAAGTTGTCTGAATTCACTCCATCCACTTCAACTATCGATACCCTATTTCATGCTTCTCTTAAAATAACATTTCTAAACATTCAACTGACAATTTTACAAAAGATTTTTTAATTTAAATTTACTCTCAAATCGCATTCCTCAATGTTTTTTTGTTTTTTTTTTAAGAGAAAAATGAAATGTTTGTTTACCATTCCATAATTGGATGATTTAAAGACATCTTGGGATTCTGCAACTGGGCCAACGTATAGTGGCTCAAATTATAGTCTTCTAATTTGGGTGTTTGAGGAGATTCTTCCTTCGCAGGGGCCACCTTGGGTGTATTTTCAAGAGCGCTACAATGTTTGTCAAGGGATAAAATATTTTGGAATTCTCAGAAAATCAAATAAAATAACAAATAAAAATTAGTTGGGTTTTTTTTTTCAGAACTTACAGAACTTTTGGCAAAATCGTGTCCCTTTGACTAGTGAGAGTTCTAAGGGACAGAGTGACTGCTCCTTTGGGAGAATTACATCATAGGACACCAACAGAGTCAGCCATTGTTGTTGGTAGTAAGGAGTTCCCAATACTTAGAACTTTATTATCACGCATCCAGCTGTTCCGGTTACCACCAGAGTTGTATATCGAATATATGGCATAATCACGTTGACCCACCGGTTGCCGTTAGATCACCGAAGTTAAGCGACGCTGAGCCTGGTCATACTAAATGGGTGACCATTTTGGAATACCAGGTGCTGCATGTGCTCTCCGCTTATCCCGGCAGTGTTTCCAGTCGTTCTGGACTTTTCCTTGCCACTGGAATCAAGCAGTGCTGATTCAGGAGAGGTATGGTTGGAGATTACGCAACCCTTGCTTCCCAATTACATATGCAGCCACTCTTACAGGGTGTATCCATTGTCTCTCAAAACTGAATGGAGGCCATGATGTATATCGATAAATAAAATATTATTAGCGATTCCTTCCCTTTCCTATCATCGTATTTTTCCAGGCTTTGAAATATTATATAAAAGTTGAGAATTGTTTGTGGTCGCTTGATGTGAAGTAGCAATAAATGAGTGTTGGGATGAAGTTGGGATGAAGTTAACTAGGATGATGTCAAAAATCGATTGTTTAAAGGAAAATACATTTTATTGGAAGATAAAAATGTTGCCTGATTTTTTTTTTTAATAGCTGATTTATTTGCTCGAAAAATGTGACATTTCTATTCAAGCTTTTTTGACAGAATGGGCACTCCAGTTTTGGAAATGATATAAAATATTAGAAAAATCTGAAAAAAAAAAAGAAAAGAAAAGAAGGGGACACAAAGTTTAATTAATATGACAAGATCTTTTTAAAGAAATTTTTATCAGGGACGTGAGTGGCCAATGACCAAAGAATCTAAAGTTGAGATGAATTTCTCAACCAATTTCCCAACGTTGGGGGTCAGGGTGTTCACTCATAGTTGCCTAAAAATAAAAAAAAAATAAAAATCCAATTTTTCAGGGGTGATTTAACGAAGAGTGTCAATCTACAACAATACCTTTTCTTTTCATACTGAAAGTATCGACGTATATGTTTTAAAGGAGATAGGAAGACATTTATTAATGAAACTAAGATCTTCTACCTCCCCTACCTATGAATCGTTTGAAGTATGGCAAAATTAACATTTTGAGAGAGGGGGAAAAGGGTGGCAAAGTAAGGCGGAGAGAGAAAGAGGAAAGAAAGAAAAAAGAAACAGGTTGGTTGTTTGTTTTGTTTTACGGCATATCACCCCTTTTCGGATTATTTTATGCTGAATCCGGTCATTTTAGTAAAAGTTTGGGGAAAGCAAGGGGGAAGGAAAGGGGTTGGGAATTGTTTTTGGCTTTGCAGAACATGATTGAGTTTTACTAGGGGTGGGGCGTAATGGGTGAAAATTTCAGATGCATGCGAGTAGTATTTTTTTGTGTTCATTTATACATAAATAACACTAAACAATCAAACATTTTGAAAATTTTACAAAATTCAGAAGGTGCAGGCCAATAGTTTTTGGCTATTTTACATTCATGAAAACCCTTTCACAGCCTGAAAATGGTCCTAAATTAAAGTACTATATCAGATTTAACCATCTATATCTATTCATAGCTTTTGAGGATGTTTTAGGACCTGCAATGTCGTATGAAACCACTTTTTCACCGAAAAATGATGGATTTTGAGTCCCGTGGAGCCCCAACAGCTATTTTTTGGCCTGCACCTTCTGAATTTTGAAAAATTTTCAAAATGTTTGATTGTTTAGTGTTATTTATGTATAAATGAACACAAAAAAATTCTACGCGCATGAATCTGAAATTTTCAAAATGTTTGATTGTTTAGTGTTATTTATGTATAAATGAACACAAAAAAATACGACTCGCATGAATCTGAAATTTTCACCCATTACGTCCCACCCCTAGTTTTACAAAGAGAAAAAAAAAAAAATGTTCGGGGCATTTTTGGTCCGGAACCGATATCTTCAGACAGCCTGATCTGGTTGCACCAGCGAAAAAAAAAAAACTGAAAAGAGGTGAAAGAAAGATAAGAGAGAGAGGAAGAAAGAAAAAGAGAAAGAAAATTGAGCCAAATAGGAAAACAATAAGGATGTAAAGCTCTAACGATTTGGCCTTTTTTGATTTAAAAAGTAAATTTTTTTAAAAAAAGCCAGAATTCTGCTATTTCTGAATTACAAAAAAGCGGAGAACTCACATTTTTATTTATTCGATCGTCTGCAACTTGATGGCAGAGTGCTGCAAACTCAAAGAAGGGTGACAGTGAACCGAAGGTAACAGAGTGATTATATATATATATATATATATATATATAAGCTCATGGCTTTAATTAATTCCAAATCTGCTTAGCACATTCATTCGTCATGTCAGTCCAAAGTTCCCCTACTGACGGCTCCGTCTCAAACAATCATCCGACATCATTTCCCCATAGCTTATTATTCCCACGCAGAACCCATTTCCTGAAAGGTCACTTGTTTGATCTTTGCTGCCCTCTATCTAAAATAAATCCTGTTTATCACTAACACCTGCATAATACATTTTTAACTAATATATCTACTAGCTCACATACCCACTAATATCTAACAATGGTAGTGATTGGTAGGGAAGTAAAACAAATCATCAAAGAAGGCTGAAGAGTTTATCGGCTGAAATGTAACAATCATTCAAGCAAACCTTTTTTCCTGAAAAATTTAAAAATCTTAAAGGATACAGATTCTTTTCTGGTGTGGATGCAGCTTTCGCTTCAAGTTCCGCTTCTTCAATGTTTTCTTCTTGTTTTCTTCGTTTTCCTGGAAAACGTTTTTCTACAAACAAAGATTTTTTTTTTCTTAAAGACAACACAAAAATTTGATGCACAAGAATTTTTTTTTTTTTTAAAGACAACACAAAAATTTGATGCACAAGAATTTTTTTTTTTTAAAGACAACATAAAAATTTGATGCACAAGAATTTTTTTTTTTTTAAAGACAACACAAAAATTTGATGCACAATTAAGAATTAAAAAAAAAAAGTATGTATTTTCTTAATGTGTCTATCCAATTTGCACTTTTTTTTCAAACTGAAGTGTAACATAGCAAAGAAAGGCTTAACACGGTGAACAAGAATGAGGCGGTGTTGACCTTTAGCGTCGGGTAATAGAAATGGTGAACCAGAGCCAGAATTTGTCAACTACGGAGGTGAGAGCGATTTGCCATATTCGTGACGAAAAATAATCCGTTTCTGTTTGGCGCGCAGGAAATCGATGTGAGACAAAGAATCATTTTCGTACCGTGAAAATGATTCAATTATAATTACCAAATAAAAAATAAAGTTTCCAGTGTGATTAGAACCCGTGTGATTACCATTAACGATCCGAGGTTACTTCTACCGAGAAGCATGAAGCCAAACAACCGAAAGAAGATGTTGAGAGGGATGCGATTTGCATGTCTTCTTCATCATCAGATTTATTTTTGAACAGGTCTTTGATTAATCCTCTATAAGAGGGTGGGGGCTTGCCTGTCAGTCTTGATCGAAGTCTTCCACTCCAGGCTTGGCGGTCGCGAGGATCTAAGTTTGTAATCCCCAGGGCTGCACGGTCACGTTTACACAGCTCATCCTAAGAAAGCCTCGGTCTTCCAGCCTGCCGACTTGATGCGATACACATGTTTCTGACCCGGAAGATCCAACTGGAGCTTCACTCAACATGGCCAAGCCATCTCATCTTGCCCAGCTTAAGGACATCAGTTATTTCCCGTATACCAAGCGTAGAGAGAAGAGTCTCGAAGAGAGTGTCGTCTTCCGGCCTGACATGACAGATGCATCTAATCGTGGCTCTTTCGTTACGCTGCAGTCTTTTGAGAGTGTTCACTGATGCAGCGATAAATCATAACACTCCTAACACAGCTGATGTACGCCTGTCCTCTAGCTGTGATCGCCAGATGTTTATTTTTCAAAATGGGCATTTAGTCCTCACATTCCATGAGGGATGTTTCTGACAAAGGGGGAAGAATTGCTGTTTTCTAGTTCAGAATCTATCCATATAACACATACGGTCGGCTAGTTTTTGACCTTGAAGTAGGATTTTATTTTAGCTCCTTACATCAAGTGGCTTCATGCCTGGTCTGAAACGATTTCCATAAAAAAAAACCAAAAAAAAAACCTGTCTTTAAGACTCACATTACACAACAACATATTTTTTTATCTGGAAAAAAAATAAAATAAAAAGTAAAAATTTTTTTCAAGTCCTAAAGACAAAAAAATTTTTTTTTTTAAATTTAAAAAAATCTGATACGAACCGCTACAGAATAATTGCGATTACCAAAACCGGCAAAATAATCCTAGACACCCTCCCCCCAAATAGTCCTAGACTTCTAAGAAACCCTCTCTCCCATAAAATAAAGCTAGACCCCCCCCCCCCCCCTCTGCAAAATATCCTAGACTTCTGACTCCAACCAACCTCCGCAAAATAATCCTAAACTCAACTCCGACTCTCCACCTCTGATGTTGAAATAGAAAAGAAAAACGAAAAATTCTTACCGTATGGAATGTAACCGTATTGTTCCATATAAGTTTCTTGGGTTTTCAGGATTTCCCTTTGTTGATCGACGATCGTATCCACCAAACTGAAAAGTCTTTCATATTTCAATAAAGAAGATTCTTGTTCTTCATTAAGTGCCTTCGACTCAACCTGAACATAGAAGATCAAAGGAAGACACAAGTTAAATAAGTCTTTATATACAACGACTCGACCGAATTTGAGAAATCGCTAAAACTTTGAAGTTTCATAGCTACAAATCTTTGCTGGTATGAAAAAAAAAACATAAAAATATTCTTTCATGAGGAAACCATAAAAATAACTATGATCGTGATAAAAATTGATGATACTATATATATATATTCCATGAAAAATGCCAGTATACTGAACTCATATGCCCATAATAGGGTTAATATGAAAATTCATATACACTAAATGTACAAAAGCAAGAAAATTCCCAAATTTTTACACTTTTATTATCATTAAGGGTATGACTACATATCAACCAAACCATTTCATTATCACATCACTACAGTATAAATCTCTATGCATGAGTGGATGAAGTGTGTGAGGTGCGCTGAAGAAAAATTCCTACCAGTAAAATACATAGCCCTGTTGTGCTCGCATACCCTTAATGACAATAAAAGTGTAAAAATTTGGGAATTTCCTTGCTTTTGTACATTTAGTGTATATGAATTTTCATCTTAACCCTATTAAGGGCATATGATTTCAGTATACTGGCATTTTTCATGGAATGTCACTACTTTTGTAAATGCTATGCCTCAATACAATGGTCATTTTTAAGGTTTTTTGGAATTTTCTGGAAAACTAATAGTATATATTAAACTGAAATTAAAATGCCATCAACTAGACCCTAGAACCTCTATCTCTGCCAAAAATCATCCTGAATCCATCAAATAGTTGATGAGATACAGGATGGCACATACGTACGTACACACGGATAACACAAAATTATACCTGACTTTTCTGGATCTCTGGGTTGCCTTGATTAATGATGCTGAAATTCTACACACTTATAGAAGCTATCAAATAAAAATTTTGTGCAAAGTTTTAACTAATTTCGTTTATTGGTTTGTGAGTTATGATTGATCAAAGAAATGAGATTTCTAGCACAGGCCGTTTTTTAAGTCTATTAAGGGATAGAGCGCTCTCGCACCTCCCTTGATATATAAATAAAAAATCAGTTTGTGATACCCCCCCCCCCCCCCAGATTTGTTACTTCAAAAATTGTCAAAAAATATAGAATTTCATCAAAGTTGAGATGGAACCTTAAAATGTGATCATAGATGTGTTTATTTTAGCATCGAAAAACTCATCCAAGGTTTGGTTTTCGTAATTTGTTTACTTGGTGCTCGGACTTTTCAATAATGCCCAAATCTTCTTCATAAATAAAAAAAAAGGTGTCTGATTTTCTATACGAACCAATTTTTCTTGGATTTCTTCTTCGTATGCTTTTAAAGAATTCAAACATTTTGCTCGACTATGGTAATCGAATGTTGGATTCTTGCACCAGGCGACGCCACGGTCCAAATCGGCTGCGAGTTTGCGGAGCTCTTGAAAAAAGGACGACTGCTTCTTTCCATCCATGTCAAAGCTGAAACGAAAACACAAAACGAGTAAATAGCGACAGGAAATATTGGTTAGGGTAAAGATTAGGTATTGAAATTCGGTTCCAGTTGCTGGTTCGCAGATGGGAAGACGATGTCAAGGCACAAAGAGTTCCTTCTGATTAACGATTGTCTTTTTTTAAAAACTTTGTTCACCCCCAAACATGGGAAGTTGCCATAAACATAAGGGGCTACTGAGAATTAGGGTGAGAGTTTTGGGGGTCATCTTAAAATTTTAGAAGAGTAGAAAGTGTACCTTGGGTTTTTCTTTCGGCAGCCTCGTAACTCTCGCTTCCCTTATTTTGTCCCTTAGTCCCCACATTCCATGTGCAATGTTTCTGACAAAAAGGGGGGGGGGGGGAAATTGCTGTTTTCTGGGTCGGAATCTATCCGTATAACATGGCTAGTTTTTGACCTTGAAGTAGGATTTTTTTATTTATTTTTGAGCTCCTTACATCAAGTGGCTTCATGCCTTGTCCAGAGCGATTTTCATTAAAAAAAAATTGGGAGCTGTGCAGCGAGATGCTTGTTCACATTAGTTTTAAATTTCTGTAGTCGATGAAACAGAGAGCAGGGAGGGAGTTTTGTATTGTCGCAACAGTGGTTTTTTTGTTTTGTTTTCCGTCTGTGTTTGGTGTCGGATTTGCACGGAAGTGAAATGGAATTTCTGTTTTAAAAAGTAGACAAAAAAATTAAAATTAAAAAAAAAAAAGTACTTCTACAGAATTTGAACGGAACTATTTTTTTTTTTAACGCTAATCTCAGTTTTAGGTTTAGTTCGGCAAAAATCGGTTTGATTCTGTTCAAATTCTGTAGAAGGACAAAAATTCTTGGTAAAAATATATTAAAAAGAAAAAACAAAAAAGCCTTCTCGGTGAAATTAACTTTAAATTTTAGTTTTTCATATTCAAGACTAGGGTTAGTATTTGGGTTAATGGAAGACAGGGTATTTGTATTTGTTTTATTTTTCTATAAAAATTAAAAAAAAAAAAATAGAGTTTGAATTTCTCAGACATAATGAGATCAAAAAGTATGTATAGGCGATGAAAATGGTTTTATGGTGTTGGCCTTTTAAATAATATGAAGAACCATTTCGAGTAAAAATCTACGCATTATTATTACCCATATAATTGGAAGAAAAACAGGTGCTTATGCATATCAGCCCTGACAATGAAATATTTATTAAATCAAAAATAAAACACGATTTTATCTCACGATTGAGTTTTTCCGAAAAAAAAAAAGGGAGATAACTAAGCTGAAATGTCTACCGATACGTAAGATCGTGTTTTTTTGTTTTTTTTAAATTTAATAAATACTGGATGAATTTGCGTAATTATTTCTGTACAATCTTATTTTCAGCTACCACGTAAGTACATAACAAAGTTTATACATTTCTTTCTTTAAATATTTTCATGTCATTGTGAAACAGCAGAAGCACCGGTGTTTTTTTTTGTTGTTTTTTTCTTCGAAACATTGAAATATGATTTTTTTTTTTTACAAATCATAAAAGTGCTGTCGGATCGCATATATTAAAAAAAATCCATTTTTACTTTATATTTAATTTCCATTAAAAAGAAAAAAAATTACCAGCAAGTTTTAATTAGGCTATAAAGTTTTACATGAAAAAGATTTTGACTTTTTTTAAAATTACGACCAGTATACGTTTGTTTTGCTGTTATGAATTCAAAAAAGCAGCACGCTGACTCAGTCGAATATTTTTCTGGAGTGCGTCTGTTTTTTTTTGCCTAAAATATTTTAGCTCTTGTATAGATCGAATACACGAGCGAAATTTATTTTAGAAGAGTTCCAATGGTGTAAGGGGCAGTAACTCTCTTTTTTTAGTTCGCAAGGTCTCCTAAAATGGAAAATATCCATTTTTTTTAAAAAATAAGTCATGCAAATTCAATTAATAGAACATTTTTCGAAGAAATAACAATTTGAAAAAAAAATCAACAGTATATTTGTAGAACATTTATTGAACAAAATAGAATTTGGGAAAAATCAACAGTATATTTTTTCATTTTAAAACCAGCAAAACGAACAGTCATATTGTTAGGATCAACAGATTTTTAATTTATTTATAGTTTAAAATATTAAATTATCGCAGATATTGGCTCTTGTATAGATCGGGTCTTCGAAAAATGTTCTATTAATTGAATTGGCATGACTTCTTATTTAAAAAAAAAATGGATATTTTCCATTTTGAGAGACCTTGCGTACTAAAAAAAGAGAGTTACTGCCCCTTAAACCATTGGAACTCTTCTAAAATAAATTTCGCTCGTGTATTCGATCTCTACAAGAGCCAATATTTTTTCAACAAATAATAATTAATTAATTAAATGTACTTTATCAAAACCAATATGTAAAACATACAAATCGAAAATTCGTTAATGACATCTTTTGAATAGAGAATTTGGGACACTACTACACCGGCTATAAAGTCATTATTTTACAATGAATGTATAAATAACAGTGAACCGAACCCCCTTTATTGCATAAAATTATTTTTTTTTAATTAATTTTTCGATAATCGTGATCTAAACGGGACAATCTGTCTGCACTAATCAATAAGTAAATAATAATAAAAAAGTACTTCAAATGTTTGAATGTGTTTTTAAATAAATGTTTTACTTACGAAAACTCAACCGTCGGGCACTTTTTAAGTGTTGCTTATCGAATAAAAATAGCAAAAGTAAAATCCGATAGCATAAATAATGGTCTGATCGAAACACTCGGCATAAAACGTTATGGGTAAATATATATTTTAGCAATAGTTTATAACCTTAACTTGAAACGAAGAAACGAGATAAAATTCAAACCGGCCGCCATATTAATGACGTCACTAACAAACATGGCCGACAGGTGGCGCTGCTCGATTATTTATTTATTTATTTTTTAATACAACGTGATTATTTTAAATGTCTAATTCTTTTATATTTGTATAAATCACAAATAAATAAATCATGTTGACGTATGTTTCTTCTAAAATGACACAATAAACATAAGATATCAATTAGTTTGGGAGAAAGGCTTTTTTTTCTTCATATTGTTGTTAAGGGAGGTAACTCTTTAAGAATCTTTTGTATTGCTCTCCCTTGGATTTCATCTCCAAGGCTGGATTTACAAAATTCAGTTCTTGGCACAGGGCCTTTAGATGAAAACAGAATGAAGTATGGTTCTGCTCGGTTGCGGGAGCCCATCATCCCAGGCATTACCCCCTCTTTCGGCAAGGAGATTGGTTTATTGCCGGTCGCTTAAGACGTCCAGGCTTACAGGTTCGATCCAGAGAGGAATTCACAGGTAACATGAATTGGAACAACAAATACATAGAATACATTGCCAAGGCTGCTGCAAAGAAAGTGGGCTCCCTCTACCGTGCCGTTGTCTTTCTTTGTGATGAGTTTGGGAATTTCTATCCGAAATAAGGTTTAATTCTCGCTCAACAGAAAATAGGAATTATACTTGAAGATAAACACTGAAATTTGAACCAGCTTTGTAGAAAAGGTATTACCATAATAATTATTGAAGAATTTTACTTAGACAAGTAATAAAGAATGATATACAACACAGTAAAAGAGAAGTTGAAGAATAGACGTTGCTAGTCTTTTTCCACTCTATCCTTATTTTCATGGTAGGTACTCGAATTAACTCCAATCTCTGTAAAGCATTCACAGCAAAAACTCGTCTATTTACAACCACTGTAAATAATTCCCTTTTCTTCCACTGTGTATCAAAACCTAAACGGAACTTCCATAAGTAAAGTATCTTCCCAATAACTGACTACAACATAATTGCTTTAAAGTCCAATGTTAACAAATTCTTGTTGAGTCGTCCTCTTAAATAATCAAATTCTGCCCAGTTTCAACCATCGTTATCAATCCTCACGGTTTTGTCTCAACGTCCACCTGACAAACTTTTAGCTGAGTCACCAATTTTTGCTGCGATGTCAAGTTTAGGTTAGGAAGAAAATCAGAACGACGAACTTACTTGGAAGAGTAATACGTCTTGCCGAATCTGACTGAAAGGGAAATGTTAAACAAGAAAAAGAGATCACCATTCTTCCCCGCAATAAACAATGGCTCCACAACTAAATAGATATGAAGTTTTACTCACGGGAACATAAGAACAAAATGAAGATAGTATGATGGGCTCGTTCATGTCGGTTAAATGAAGTAATATTCTGGAGTTCTTCAACTCGTCTACCGTTAGCCCAGGTAGAGCGAGCGCAGGATATGCATCTTGCCTGTTTGAGAGATAAGCGGGAGCTGAATTGTTCACCTCGTGGTTTAACAATTCATCACGTATGAATCTAGTCACACGTAGAAGTGTTATTTGCCCACGCGGTAAAGAAGCGGTGATTACATAATCGTCAAGACGAATTACAATCTCACTGCAAGTCATGTAGATGAATACAAAATAGTTCACTCATGCAACTGCTATACTACTGCTACCACTGTCTAAATATATCGGCTTTCTGACTCAAAATGCACCAAACATTAATGTTTTATTGTTTTTGTTTTTTCTTTGCAAAACTCAATCATGTTCTGCAAAATCCAAAACAATAAACAACAATTTTTAAATTTGAACATATAAAGAACTTGAACCATAAAAGCTTTTACCAAAATGACC
This sequence comes from Sepiola atlantica, assembly GCA_963556195.1. Lineage (NCBI taxonomy): Eukaryota > Metazoa > Mollusca > Cephalopoda > Sepiida > Sepiolidae > Sepiola > Sepiola atlantica. The sequence continues at coordinate 5,401,737 of OY744540.1, read as the reverse complement.
AGATTCGGCATTAAATAACCCGAAAAGGGTTGATATGCCATAAAATAAAACGACTAAACGACTAAACGATAACTGGTATACATTCATTCAAGTAGCCTCTGGGCCTTGATAAGCAGTGACTAATTTGTAAAAAAATAAAATAAAAGATAAATATACTGAATGAGGGTTTGCGAATACGTGCATTACCATGAACTTATCTTATGTGACGTGTGCTCCAGTAACCCGTGTGCATACTTTGGCCGCAACAGTTCTGGCTCTTTCCGTTGTAGGAGGATTATCTTTTTCTGCGACTGCCTCCTGGGAGCTTTTGTCATGATGCAGCCAATTGTTAACCGACGTCGTTAAATTGTAGTAGATATTAAAACCAAAAGAGATGGGAGCCCTAAGTGTTTGGGTTTATATGGGTTGGTTCACGTGACCCCTAAGGAAGCAGTGATTGGGTTTACTTTTTCGCCAATCCACAAAGACATTAAAAGGGAAAAGGGACCAGAATCACACTGACCAATCTATGCTTGAAATAATCTGAAATCAAAGATATGTCTACCGAAAATTTTGTTGGTAATCATTACTATTAGCAATATAAATTATTTTTAAAGGAAATACAGCTGGTTTGGTTTAGTTTGGTTTGGGTGTTTTGTTTTACAGCATATCAACCCTTTTCGGGTTATTTAAAGCCGAATCAGGTCATTTTAGTAAAAGTTTTTATGCTTCAAGTTCTTTATATCTTCAAATATTTATTCATGGTGTTTCGTTTGGTTGTTTTGTAGAGGAAAATTGTTTTTGTTTTTAGATTTACAGAACATGATTGAGTTTTGCAAAGGGAAAGGAAAAAAGCAATAACATGAATGTTTGGTGCATTTTAAGTCAGGAAGCCGGTATCTTTAGACAGCCTGATCTGGTAGCACCAGTGGAAATTAGTCAAAAACAATTTATTTTGTTTTATATACTCATTTGGTACCTATTTGCGTTAAAAACTTTTTTATGTAGTTTATGTAGGCTGGATCACATGACCCCTAAGAGAGTAGTGATTGGGTTTATCTTTTGACTAATCCACATGACCCTTAAAGAAGCAAGTGGACCACAACCACACTGACCAATCTATGAGTGTGTTATAAATTCCAATACACGGAAGCCTTTATTTAATCCACGGGGGTAGATTGTTCTCGTTTTGTCAACCATGACCGGGTAGAAGTCTTAAATTATTTCCAATTATATTCTTAGTATTGCCTTCCTCAGCCATGGCGAACCCCTAACAACATCCCAGGAAGAGACCAGACTACAGCTATTGACCAGACGGCTAGAGAATGACTCCCCCACTTCGTACTGACATTGGAATCCCCCTTTCTGAGGCTCTTCCTCCCGGTTCAGAAGCATCCTAGCTTCAGTTGAAAACACTCAAGAACACTGAGAACAGAAATGGGGCAATCAAAAGTTGCTATGAGTAGATGTGGCTACAAAACTGACCCAACCATCTGCGAATGTGGAGAGGAGGACCATACGATGCAACACTGCTTTGTCTGCCCTCTACTGCCCAACCGGTGCAGCTTGAAAGATCTTGCAAAGTACAACAATAATGCAAAGGACTGCGTAAAAAATTGGGAAACTGTCGCATGACCACATGACACTTCAAAGACATGCAAAGAAGAAGTATCGCCTGCACTGAGGATTAAACCAGAAGAATGTCACTTAAAACTGATTATCACATAGCACTTATATCCGTTGCGCCAAAGATCCTTGAAGACAATTCTAGTATAAATTTTAGGAGCCTTAAACCTATTCTTGTTTTAGATGTCTAGTCTTACTACTAGTCTAAGTTCCAGTCTTATGGAGGTCCAAGGTTCAATCCTCAGTACGGGTGATACTAACAATACAATTTTTTTTTTAATGGAAATTGCTCCAGACAAAGATTGAAACCACGATGTATGCAGCTAAACAAAAATACTACTTCAAGGTCAAAAACTAGCCAACGATAAGTGCTAGATGTATATATATTACGACCCAGAAAACAGCAATTCTTCCCTCTGTCTAAGTGACAGTCTTCTGGAGGTTGAAGGTTCAATCCTCACTATAGGCGATACTAAGAATACAATTACGAATTACTTAAGACTTCTACCTGCTCATGGCTGATAGAACAAGAACAAGCTACCCTCATGGATTAAATAAAGGATTCTGTTTGAAATTCTATACAGATTCCCGAGTTACACATAAAGATTCCAGAGTTTGAAAAGATGCATGTGAAAAATGTTGGAGGTTACATTGGCCGAAACGTTGTGAGAATAACATCCAAGATGAGCACAGTAGTTCGAATAACCCAAATAATGCTAAATATTTGAACTTGAAACATTAAAACATTTACCACAATGACAGGATTCAATATTAAATAACCCAAAAAGGGTTGATATGCCGAAAAAACAAAAATAATCATACAAACAAGATGGCTGACTTAATGAGTACTTTTGGAGGTTGAAGGTTCTACCCCCGTGGATTAAATAAAGGGTTTCATTTGAAATTCCGTATAGATTCCCGAGTTTGACATAAATATTCCAGGGTTTATTTATAGAGGAAAAACCACAAAGGATTGATAATTTGGATTATTTTGATTGTTCGGACAACTATTCTCATTTTGGATATTATTTTTTATTTATTTTTATTTTTATTTTTTATTAACATAATTCACCCCAAACAAGGCAGGACGCCACTGTAGACGTAAGGGGCTACTGATAAAAAAGAAGAGGGGAGAAGGTAGGGGGCAGTCAACCTAGATTGGGATCTGCGCAGCGAGATGTCTGTTTACATTAGTTTTAAACTTCTGCATGTCTGTAGTGTCGGGGAAACAGGGGGCAGGGAGGGAGTTCCAGAGGCCAGCAGCACGAGGAAAGAAGCTATTTGAGTAGAAGGCTCTCCGACATCTGGGGACCTCCACAGTGAATGGATGGGATTTAGTTGATTGTCGAGTTGGTCTAGTGAATTTTCGTCGAGGGGGCACCAGAGTAGCCAATTCATCGGAGCATAATCCATTGAAGTATTTGTAAAACAAGCACAAGGATGCTACATTGTGGCGATGGGACAAGGACTGGAGCTTGGTTGACAGTGAGGGACCTATTAGGCTGGCGATTCTCACAAAGTTTCGGCCGATGTAGTCTCCGACCTTCTTCAGGTGCGTGTTGTCGAACTCGAGAATCTTCATGTCGAATTCGTAATTATATTCATAGTATCGTCTGTACAGAGGATTGAACCTTCAACCTCCAGAAGACTGTCATTTAGAACTGATTATTACTTAGCACTGTGGACATGAATCCGTGGCGCAACGGATAAAGTGCCAAGTGATAATCAGTTATAATGCACCTGAAGAAGATCGGAGGTCACATTGGCTGAAACGTTGTGGAAATAAAATTCAATATAAGAACAGTAGTCCGACTAATCCAAACAACCGTGTATATTAATTGAACTATTTTACTTTAGCAAACAATAAAGAATGATAGACAAAACAGTAAAAGGTGAATATACAGAAAGAGGTTTTGCGATTTCGTGTATCTGTGGAACTTATCTTATGGTCATCCACAGACAGACTGTGTCACTGTATCACAGTGTGGCTAGATTATCACCCGCCCTAAGCCGGGATTGAACCTACGACCATCCAGTTGAATTATTTATCTCCCTTTCCACGGTGGGAAGATGCGACTCAAGGCCGGGAAAGTGGGATTTGAAGCTAGCGCTCTAGTAAAAGAGCACTCTGACTGAAGTAAAATTGCCTGAGCAGCCCCGTCGGCATTTCCCTGTAGGAGCGCTTCAGGCGATTAGTAATAAACTAATTCCTCAAATGGCGAGAAGGTAAAGCCTGGGAGTGTTGACTTTCTAGAACTGCACAGGATCATACCTCAGCCCTACATTGAACCAGATCATAACCAGCATGACCCAAGTGACGGTGGCTAAATGGTTAGTGGCACGGACTGAAAACCTGGGTGTGCCAAGTTCGAATCCAGTTTGTTTCACAGAAACATTTTTATCAAACCTACACCTGACCTTGTGTCTAACCTCTTAGAAAAGAGGAAAATAAAATAACCAGCATCACCCAGACTCTGCCTGTCTGATTTTGGTATAAAATAACTGCCCCGAAACGACTATCTAGTTGATAGTTGGCGATTCTAACCACTTGGCTATGGGGTAGGCACCGTTTGCAAGTGATATCACAATACTCTATTTACAGAGAGCTTTGCATTTGCTGGTGATGTTACTTATCACAGTGCTCCACCCGAGAAGGGGGACGTAAAGAAGTGTTCTTTTAACAAGTGCGCATGCTTCGGGTCTCATAAAGTTGTTAGCTTTTCAGTCATCTGCGGAAGGCTTGCAACAGGCGTCCGGGGCTTGCGTTGTAATGCAGTCAATTGTTAACTGATCTCTACTGTAGTATTGAAAATGGTAAAAGAGGTGTGACCTCTAAGGGAGCAATGATTGGGTACACCTTTTAACAAATTTATGTGACCCTTAAAGGGACAAGGGACCACAGCCATACTGAACAATCTGTGAGTATCTAATACATTCCAAGGTGCTTTGTTACATTAAGACCTGCCCTAACTTTGACCCAGTCGTTAAGGTTAGGGTCAAAACGGGGGTTAGGGTTAGGGTCAAAATGGGGGTTAGGGTCAAAATGGGGGTTAGGGTCATGGTCAAAGTGAGGGTTAGCGTTAGGGTCAAAATGGGGGTTAGGGTCATGGTCAAAGTGGGAGTTAGGGTTAGGGTCAAAATGGGGGTTAGGGTTAGGGTCATGGTCAAAGTGGGAGTAAGGGTTAGGGTCAGGGTCAAAATGGGGGTTACGGTTTAGGGTTAGGGTCATGGTAAAAGTGAGGGTTAGGGTCATGGTCAAAGTGAAGGTTAGGGTCATGGTCAAAGTGGGGGTTAGGGTCATGGTCAAAGTGAGGGTTAGCGTTAGCATTAGGGTAAGGGTTAGGGTCATGGTCAAAGTGGGGGTTAGGGTCATGGTCAAAGTGAGGGTTAGCGTTAGCATTAGGGTAAGGGTTAGGGTCATGGTCAAAGTGGGGGTTAAGGTTAGGGTCAAAGTGGGGGTTAGGGTCATGGTCAAAGTGAGGGTTAGCGTTAGCATTAGGGTAAGGGTTAGGGTCATGGTCAAAGTGGGGGTTAGGGTCATGGTCAAAGTTAGCGTGGGTCCTAATCTAACAAAGTACCAATTCCAATAATAGGAATGCAGCCACATGTAATCGACATGAACTGCTGGATGGACTAACTGAACATGTTTCTGTGTTTTGAAATGAGTGGCTGTGTGATACTATAGATGGCTCCCTCCCCCACCGCCGAGAAGAGCTCGTCTAAAAGCCACCTACAAAGTCCAGAGCGAGGAAGGAGTAACAGTGGAGAAATGTAATTGGATGGCAATCATCATGTCCACCTATAACTTTCTACTTGTTTTACAGGTACTTCCACAGAACGTGCTCCAATGAACTTACTGCACTTGTACCCCTCCAACGAAAATACCTGCAACCAAGCAGCAAAATCCCACCCCTTCACTGTAGTGTCCCTAGATGCCGGAAAACTTTCTACTCTAATAGCTTCTTTCCTTGGATCGCTTGCCTTTGGAATTCCCTCTCTGTTCCCTGTTTCCTCGACCGTACCAACATGCAGAAATTTAAATATAATGTGTAAAACCATCTTGCCGCACAACTTTCTGCCAATGTTTCCTCCTATAAATCTGGCCCCTATCACAGAAGCCCCATACATTTCAGTGGCAATTTGCCTTGTTTGGGGCAGACAAAAGTAAAAAAAAAAACAAAAAAAAAAAAATTATACCAATCCAGCGTGTCAACTCAACAAAACTATCTCTTTTCTCCAACTGCTCATCCCATGTCCGAGGACAACCTTTGCTGCACGCATTCTGTCGTTGTTAATCCCGTGGTGGGCTGTGTCTGTTCGCTGAACACCCTTTTCTTTTGAAAGCAGGAGATTAATAATTCGACAAATATCATGTTAAGAAAACGATAGATTTATTGAGTTGCACGTCGCTCATTACATTGTAATTGGTTAATTACACCTGACTATAGTGATTGTATCAGAC
>OY744540.1:5385670-5393170 GCA_963556195.1 Sepiola atlantica | reverse complement strand
ACCTTAGCAGTACAGCCGACTCTCTTTCTCCCTCATGAATAATAAGAAACCTTAAAATGGGTAAAAGTCCGCGGATATATTTATTCCAAACATTTGCAAATGGGCACTGAGTCTCTAATCAAGGCAATGCATCATCTTTTCAACACGTCGTATGCAGGTGTGCTGACCTACAAAAAATTCCTGGCCGCCCTGTCGGCATTCCTCAGGCGATTAGCAATAGACTTGTAGCAGTTACATGAGCGAACTATTTTGTATTGGTCTACGTGACTCACATCTTATAATTAAAGGATGCTTTAAATTGTAGCCCGACTACTTTCATAAATACATACATGTACCAGCGTGTTGCTACAGAAATCGCGACATTAAAACTAGAAAGATATATAGGAGCTTGTAATAAAAAGGGTCGCAAAATGAAAGGAAAACAAAGTAAAAATAATATTTTTGCTTATTTTTTTAATGGAAATCGCTCCAGACAAGGTATGAAGCCACTTGATGTAAGGAGCTAACAAGAACGAAATATGATTATCACAAAGACAGGAGATGCCTATTGGCCTTAGTCCTGAAAAAAAAAAACAAGGCTATAGGTAGGAGGAAAACAGTCAGCAGGAAGAGAGTTCCACAATATATTTATTTGAGTACCATTGATCAATGTTAGTACTTCCATTGTGTTCCTCATCTTTCGATTGACAATCATTTTCCATCTCATCAACCCTAATCCTCGAGTGGCTCTTGGACTTTTTAAAATGGAAATCGCTCCAGACAAGGCATGAAGCCACTTGATGTAAGGAGCTAACAAGAACGAAATATGATTATCACAAAGACAGGAGATGCCTATTGACCGTAGTTTTGAAAAGACCAAGGCTATAGGTAGGAGGAAAACAGTGAACAGGAATAGAGTTCCACAAGCCTGTAGTTCTTGGAAAGAAGCTACTGGAATATATTTATTTGAGTGACCTACACCGTTGGGTGTAGGTTGCCGAAAGTTAAAACAGTGTCACAGTGACGGAAGTAATAATAAAGTAAGAAAGGTCAGTCGGCGAAAGTATTTTCTTGAGCAGTATATCTTCATGTGAAGATAGCCTCGCTCGGGGTCAAGTTGACTGGGACGAGAGAGAAGACGTCTTTCTTCGTTTGTGTCTGAAAGTTCTCTGCGACTGCTGTGTAAATATTATACCAAAGGATCTGGAAGTAGTCCTTCGAAGGTTCAATCAAAATTAATACGCCCTGGAGGCTGAGTTATCATCGTGTGACCCAACCACCTCACAGGGGCTGCTCTCCGTTAGAGGAAAGAAATGTCAGCGTTTATGACAGTTGCAGATAAAGTCTACAGATTTTCGCTGTACTAAAATTAAAAAAAAAAAAATAATGCCAACATTGCAAAAATAGCCTCAAACTTGATTAAGAAGAGTAGTTTGGCTAATTTCTCAACGGTATTTCATTTAAAATAATTAGTGACGCCCATAATAATGTTTATCTAAATAGCAAAGGGACTAAAACCTTTAGTTTTCCACGGCCCTTCTATTATAAGTAAAAAAGACACGTGGAGGCCAATAATTGGTGACCCCGACGTGATCCCCTCTTCAAGAAGAAAGAAAAGAAAAGAAGAGGAAAAAAAGAGGAAATAGTCAGCCGAACAAACCTAGAAAGAAAAGGAGTAACTAATGCAGACAAGAACTTTCCTTCAACGTAATTCTTGTCTCCCTTATTTTGTCCTTTAGTCCTCACATTCCATGATCGATGTTTCTGACAAAGGGGGAATAATTGCTGTTTTCTGGGTCGGAATCTATCCATATAACACTTATCGTTGGCTAGTTTTTGACCTTAATAGGTCAAAGTAGTATTTTTTTAGCTCCTTACATCAAGTGGCTTCATGCCTAGTCTGGAGCGATTTCCATTAAATTTTTTTTTTTTTTTTTTAAATCATCATCATGAACCCGACGTTGGACGAGTATTCAAACTAGTAACTAGTATTCTAAGATAAGTAAAACGGTCGTAGGAAAAAGATGAGAAGATGTGAAAACTAAAAGAACTAAAAAAAAAAAATGAATAAAAATATAAGAAACAAAAAAAAAAAAAAAAAAAGATGTGAGAAAAAATAAAAATAAAGATGGATACCAGAGACGCAAGTTGACATCGAGAAGTTGATCGAAAGATAAGTAAAAAAAAAAAAAAAAAAATTATTTATCTTTCTGTGTGTTTCGAAATTTTAGATCAGCACCGAAAAGAAAAAAAAAAAAGGGGTTTCTTCCAAGAATGTAAAACTGTTTCTTTAAGACCTCCCCACCCCCTACCCCAACCCTAAGCTAACGTCGAATGTTTTTGCAACGTTGCAAATACCCTTTACTTTCGTTGTGGTGGGGTGAAGATATAAGGCGACCATTAACACTTCTAAGAGAGAGTGCGGGGGGGGGGGGCATTTTAGCTGTCCCCTAAGTTGGCTCCCACCATTTTAATGTAGGGATGTAGTTAGGATTTACTAACTTACCGCCAAAGCAAATGTGACACAAAGCTGGAAGGGGAGATAACCAGCTCCCCCCTCCCCTCATCGAGGGGGTACTCTGGCTGTGTGGAAAAATAGCCAAGAACGTACCCGTCTGTATTCCCCAGTAGGAGCGCCTCGGGCGATCTGTAATAAACCAACCCCTACTAAAAGAGAGGAGGTACTGCCTGGGAGGGTGCATCTCCCAAGACCGAGCTGGGCCATACCTCATCCTGACAAGGTAGGGTCTGGGACTGCCAAGACAGTCCTGCCTATGTTAGACTGAGTACCGAGAACAGTATGAAAACAGCCGAAAGGTGACGGTTATGGATGTCCCAATTTACTTGCCTCTCCACGAGTGCAGAGTTGGACACAAGGTCGGTTTTTGATGTGGGAAAAATCCAGCTCCCCAAAAAGGGGCTCTCTGGATTGGGACAAAAATAAAAACTGCCTCAGTCTAGAAGGATTACTCTTGCACTGACCGAGGACAGAACAGATGAAATGTTGTATCAGACGAGGAGTGAATAATTTGTCAAATTTCGTGTGACGTTGCATGGAATCTTTTGGGATCTTTGGAATCTTTTGGGATCTCTAGGAATCTTTTGGAATCTCTAATAATCTTTTGGAATCTTTGGAATCTTTTGTAAAGTAGTGCATTCAAAAGTCAGATACACGATTTAGGAGGGCAAAAACATTAATTGTGTCATTAGGAGGGTTTAGTATTAATAATTCTAATTTTAATTCGATTTTTGGAGAGGGGCTAAGATAAATTACATTTGCCTTTTCTGTTGTTGTTCTGTCTGTTACTTAGTCTAAAGATTTTAATAAACTTCTAAAAAAATTAAAGATATGTTTAACCCATTTTTTTTAGAATCTGTTGATAATTTTTAGAATCATCTGGAATCTTCTGGAATCTTTTTAAATCTTGTGCAAAAATAAATCAAGTTATTTACCCATCGGTATCAGAACAGATACTACACTTTGCTCCAAGTAGGAATGTAGTTAGAGTGATCATTAGAAAAAAAACCTGTCAAAAATAACTTACCGTTGTTTCATAGCGAAAACAATGTAAAAAAACTGAATCTTCATTTTTATGGGGTAATTCTTAATTACTTAATAAAACGTCAATAATTTACTGCAAACATGTGCAATGCTATATGTCTAGTTGGTTGCATAGTTGCACTGCATGCGAATGACAGGCTTGCTGCAAGTGAGAAATATTTAACCGAGAGAAGAGAAACCATCCAAAAAATGTGAAATATGTCTGGTTTGGGGATTGACTATCCAGAATTCGATTTGTCGACTTGAAAAAAAGTAATGGTTATGCAGATACAAGGTTTTCCAAAAATAATGGCCGTCCGGACACGGGACCTCCTAGGCAGTAGTTTTTAATGTCCATAGATAAGGCTGGTCATTATTTCCAGGTGGATAGCTGGGTGGTCTATAACAAAGGAGCCCAATATCTATCTATAGTCCAGCAGATGGACAGAGGAGGGCAGTTGGTTGACTGTCTCTCACAGTGAGTTGGTTGACTGGCCATCCCAACGGTCAGTTGAGCTTTGTGGGCATCTCGGAGCAAGACGGCAGGCCTGCAATGAGAGAAATATTTAGCCAACGAAATAGAGACCATCAGGAAATGGGCAGACGTCTTTGAAATAGTAATGTCTACTTGGATACAAGGTTCCATGCTGTGATTGTAAGCAACTTGAGTCGAGGAAAAGGTAATGTCGCTCCAGATACAGGGCACCCTGGGCAGTAAAATTGTTATGTCCATAGATAAGCAGCTTATTCTTTTCAAGGGAACTGCTCTAAATGGTACCAGTATCTATTCCAGCAGAGTGGGCAGGGAGGTAAGTTGGATTCCTGTGGGTTCCAGTTGTAGGCATTAAACTTTTTATGTCCATAAATAAGCAGCTCAGCCTCTTTTAAGTGATCTGACTGTGTTGTATGTATACTCTAAATGACATCAATATCTATCTATCTCTCTATCTATCTATCTATCTATCTATCTATCTATCTTAGTCTGTTTCTATCTATCTATCTATCTATCTATCTATCTATCTATCTATCTATATATATATCTATCTATCTATCTATCCATCTATCTATCTATCTATCTATCTATCTATCTATCTATCTATCTATCTCAGTCTGTTCATATCTATCTATCTATCTATCTATCTATCTATCTATCTATCTATCTATCTATCTATCTATCTATCTATCTATCCATCTATCTCTCTCTCTCTATCTATCTATCTATCTATCTATCTATCCATCTATCTCTCTATCTATCTATCTATCTCAGTCTGTTCATATCTATCTATCTATCTATCTATCTATCTATCTATCTATCTATCTATCTATCTACCTACCTATCCATCTCTCTCTCTCTCTCTCTCTCTATCTATCTATCTATCTATCTATCTATCTATCTATCTATCTATCTCTCTCTCTCTCTCTCTCTCTATATATATATATATATATATATATATATATATATATAGTAAGCTATGAAAATATATTTATGGCAATTAAGCTACACAAAGGCTCCCGCGTTTTATTTCCGAGGGACTCTTCAGGCTAAGATGTATGGAGATAGTTTTGCCGGGTGTTTTCATATACACGGCTAGCTAGTTAACCAATCAGATTCTTTGTTGTTCTCTCAGCCAATAGTATATCTCCTTATACAATTTTATGTGGATACATGAAATACTAATATATATATATATATATATATATATATATATATATATATATATATATATATATATATATATATATATATATTCAAGCAGAGGGCAGAGGAAGGTCATTTATGAGCCGCTGAACCCTAAGCTAAAGGATTATGTTTGGTTGGAAGATATTTTTTTTAATTTGATTTTCAGGTCTGTTGTTTAGGTATAGAAAACGAGTCTCATTGAAACTTCGGGCATTTATAACGACAACTAACAGAACGAAAAAGGGGGTGAAAAAACAAAACAAACAAACAAATAGAAAACAAATAAATGTTACCAAAGGCAAGATAAGTTACTCTTTTACCTACCTGGATAAGTTTATTTGGATTTTAACTTATTTTAAAGCGTTTTTTTTTTAGTTCGATTTAAAAGTAGTATCGAGATGTCACGTGATCAAATATGGCGATTTTGTGTCTTCAATGCGAGCATGGCGACAACATGGTCTTCTCCACGTCCAACGTTAACAAATTCTTATTAAATAATCACATTCTGCCCATTCAGCTGACAAATTCATTAACTCCTATCCTCGAGTTGCCTTTGGGCCTTGATAAGTGGTGACAAAAATAGATGGTCTGATTTTCATAGATTAATGAGTCTAGGGATGACCTGTGGGAAATCCACGAAAATGTTTCATTTACTCATTTCACACGTAAAAACAGCGCACGACATAGAATTTGATGCTGACTCCTGAAGAGTGCGACTCGTCTCACATGATTAAGAGTTGAAAATAATTAAAAAAAAAAAAAACGCAAAAAAGAAAATAAAACAAATCCAATGTCACGAGTAAAAAAATAATTGGAATAAGATGGGGAGGTAGTGCTGCCATATCTGGGGAGGTGCTGCTCGGAGCACTCTTTCCTGTCTCGGCTGAGTACAAAATAAACTCCGCAATCTAGTGGGGGATGATTTCTTCTTGTCCCTACAGCCTCTTTCACACAGAAGAGATGTTGATAGCCTCTCTCTACTCTATCGTTATGGTCATGGTAGATGCTCAACTGAGCTCCAATCCCTGCCCCTCCCCCTTGTAGGACATTCACAGCAAGAACTCGTCTAGCAACAACCACAGCAAAGAACTTTCCTTTCTCTCTCCCTCTCTCTCTCTCTCTCTCTCTTTCTCTCTCTTTCTGTCTGTCTGTCTGTCTCCCCCCCCTCTCTCTCTCTCTCTCTCTCTCTCTCTCTCTCTCTCTCTCTCTCTCTCTCTCTCTCTCAAAATCCAAACGAAACTTCCACGAACAAAGTTTCTTTTCTAGTAGATCCCATCTGTGGAACAAGAAACCACAAGTTTGACGACTCATTTTGTTGCAACTGTTTTAGCCTACTCAGTATTTTCATCTTGTACCGTTCTAAGTGAATGCTTCGTATTCATTACGACACACTGTTTCATAATGCTTTTTATGTTACATTCTGTAAGTATGTGTGTAGGGGTGTAGTATCTGTTCTGTCCTCGGTCAGAGGAGGATAATTTCTTTTCTTAAGCGCGTGCAAGATTCAAAAGTATGATTGCTTGACAGCTAAGAATTTGGTAACGTTGATATATATATATATATATATATATATATATATATATATATATATATATATATCCAACTTCTCACAAAGAAAAATCAACATAAATGTTCGTCCGGGTTCGAAGAGCCTTATTTCAATGGCTGATTTCTTACCCTTCGAAACAAACACACTTGGTAGTGAAACACGTGTAGGAAAAAACATTAAATTTGAATAAATAATATTTGTAAGAAAAAATATCTTTAATGGTGATCATTTCGCTTTGGTTTTCATCGCTCGCTTTAATGGTGAAAGGAATGCTTTGGTAAGCCTTCATAAAATCACACACACACACACACACACACACACATATATATATATATAATTATTTAATGTATCCACATAACATGTTATAAGGAGATATAATATTTTATGTATCGATTTTCATATATATATATATATATATATATATATATATATATATATATATATATATATATATATATTTATTTATAAATAATATTTTTCAAATTAACGCATATACACATGTGTTTCATGTCAAACTTGCAATCATCAGTATTGGAGGAGACAATCCCTGCCGGTCACACGGTTCGAACCCCAATGCGAAAGTCATATTTAACTCAGAAGTCAGAGCGCGCACCGATGTGCCCACTACGCATTGTCTAGAAATGGAAGAGTAAATTCACGTCTTAATGGCAAAGTCAGCGACTATATAAGCAGGCTAGCGAGAACACTCAATAGGCAGGGCCTAGAGTATTGATTAAACATAAACAACAG
>OY744540.1:5363170-5380670 GCA_963556195.1 Sepiola atlantica | reverse complement strand
GTGCCTAACTCCTGGAGAGGAGTAAATAAATACTCGACATTCCATTTTAAGATGATCTTGTGTAGTATCTATCATCGGGAGGGGGAAACTCATATGCAGCTATGGAACATAGTTCTTTAGAACTGACACACATTTTAACTTACTTAAAGAAGAAGAAATTACACTGAAACTGCAAGAGCAGAAAAGAAAAATCATATAATTTGAACCCCTCTCTAAAAAATGAAAAAAAAATGGTCATGACGGGTCAAGGAGCAACCATTTGCCTATGCATAAAGTATTGTTGCCATATCTGGGCTAGTGCACCAACCACTAGTCCCTCCCTCTTAGACAGAGTAAAAAAAGAAGCCTCTAACCTAATACATCCCGAACTGTCTACCAATATCCAGCCCCTGTCCCATCGCTGCAATGTTGCATCCCTGTGCTTGTTTTACAAATACTTCCACGGAATGTGCTCCACCGAACTTGTACCCCGAAACGTAAATACTCCCGATCATCCAGACTAGCAGCAAAATCCCACCCCTTCACTGTAGAGGTCTCCAGATACCGGAAGACTTTCTACTCTAATAGCGTCTTTCCTCGGACCGCTTTCCTTTGGAATTTCCTCCATGCTCCCTGTTTCAGCGACTGTGCTAAAATGCAAACATTTAAATGTAATGTGAACAAACATCTTGCTGCACAAATAAAAAGAAGAAGAAAAAAAAGCTCCACGAGGGAAGGCACTATCCAGACTTCAACTGAAAGGGTACGTAGAGTACTGGAATACTGGGAAGGCTTATTGTCACTCAGATTCAATGGTAAGCGGCTGTTACGTGAACGCAAAGTGATTGATAATGGTAACCGAAAGGAGCGGGGAATGCTGGAAATCTCTGGAGGCTTGTTGTCACTCAGACTCCAGGGAACACCACTTGTTATCACCAATAAGCAATGACTTGTCTAATAACTTCGAGTGAAATAATAATAATAATAATAATAATAATAATAATAATAATAATAATAATAGTCTTTACCAGCGAGAAATCAATGGTAAACGGCTGTTGTGATACTGCAAGTTTATTTGCGATGTTTATCGAAAATAGGTGGAAAATACTGGAAATCTGGGGAGACTTGTTGTCACTAAGACTCCAGGGAATACCACCGGTTGTCGGTGAGCAATCACTGATGACCTGTGTGAGAACTCCTAGTGACTACTACTACTACTGCTGCTGCTGCTGCTGCTGCTACTACTACTACTACTACTACGACTACTACTACTACTACTACTACTACTACTAATAATAATACTAATAATAATAATAATAATAAGAAGAAGAAGAAGAAGAAGAAGAAGAAGAAGAGGAAGAAGGGGAGGAGGATGGAAGGACCGAGGAGGTAGAGCACTAACCAGACCTCCACTGGATGAGTGCGAAGAGTACTGGGACCTTGGGGAGGCTTATTGCCACCCAAATTCCAGTGAAGATCAATGGACGTTGCCAGCGAGAAATCAATGGTAAGCGACTGTTGCGATAACGCAAAGTGATTTGCAATTGTTATCGAAAGAGGTGGAGGGTACTGGAAATCTGAAGAGACTTGTTGTCACCCAGACTCCAGTGAGTAATCTCTGATGATGACTTGTGTGAGAACTCCTAGTGAGTACAAATAATAATAATAATAATACGATCCCAATGGAACTGAAACTGTCAAGATAGACGTGTAAGAAAAATCCCATAATCTGATATCCCTATAGATCTCCCCCCCGCCTCTCCAAGTAAACGTGGTGGCACCAACAACGGAGGGAGAGCACCACCCAGACCTCCACTGGAAGAGCATGGAAAGTACTGGAATCCAGAGAAGACCTATTGTCACTCAGATTCCATAGAACGCCAACAGTCGGTTATCAACGAGAATTCAATGGTAAACGGCTGTTGCGAGAATGCAAAGTGATCTTCAACAGTCATCGAGCAAAAAAAAAAAAGAAGCCGAGAGTCTTGGAAATCTGGGTAGACTTGCTGTCACTCAGAATCCAGGGAACACCACCTGTTTCTCTCAGTGAGCAATCATTGATAAGGACTCGTGTGAAAGTTCGTATCCTACTACTACTGCGACAACTACGGCTACTACTACTACTACTACTACTACGACTACTACTACTACTACGACTACTACTACTACTACTATTACTACTACGACTACTATTACTACTACTACTACGACTACTATTACTACTACTACTACTACTACTATTACTACTACTACTACGACTACTATTACTACTACTACGACTACTACGACTACTATTACTACTACTACTACTACGACTACTATTACTACTACTACTACTACTACTACGACTACGACTACTATTACTACTACTACTACTACGACTACTACTACTACGACTACTATTACTACTACTACTACTACGACTACTACGACTACTACTACTACTACGACTACTAAGAATATATTGATTTAATTTGAATTTAATTACAAAGTTGGTTAATAATTTTCTTCTTCTTTCTTTTTAGGTCTGAAAATTCACACACAAATGGAGAAACGAAAATAACTTATTCTTATTTTTTTCTCCAAAATAATTTATTCATTTCTTAAAGGAAATATATTTTATTATTTATCTAAAAAAAAAAATGGGTTACGTTGTCAAATATCTTGTCGTCTTTTTCTTCTGTGTCCCCTGTGTTCTGGGGGACCAGAAGAAGAGCAACTACACAGATAACTGTCGCGTTAAAAGCGTCAATGTTACCCACCGGCACCCAGGGGTAACAACAATAAACGAAGCAATGTACCCCGAGGGAATTGACTGCGTGTGGCAAATATACACAACCACCCCAGAATCGGGATTAAAAGTCTCCTTACGTAATCTCCGTCATTACCATCATCATCACCACCATCGCCATCATCATCATCATCATCATAATAATAATACTAATAGCAACAGAACGAATGTCACTCAGGACTTCGAGGATGGATCTTTTCAATTCCATAACAAAACTGGATTGCCTTTTTATTTAATATTTGAACAAGACCCTTTATTAAATCAGAACCGATTACTCAAAGAAAGCAGCAGACTTTATTATTCTGGGGACAAAGAAGAAGAAGAAGAAGAAGAAGAAGAAGAAGAAGAAGAAGAAGAAGAAGAAGAAGAAAACGAGAAATCTTTGACTGAATTCGTGTCGCGACAAAATAAATTGTGGGTCGTGTTTACAGCGCCACCGGCACCGGCGTTAACAACACCCCCCTACAATAATTCTCTACCAGACGATCGTTCAAATTTCTTAAGATCCTTTCCGGTCTTTTACCAGTCAGTCCCGCTCAACCGATGCGAAAATCCCGGAATAACAACCGAAAATCAGAAGAATCGGATACCTTCTTTTCCAATCGGATCAGAATTTACCATTTCTTGTAATTATTCGAGAGACAGCGGCATTTTTTCGACGAGTAACGCCACTTTCTCTTGTGTTTTGGACGGGCAGCAGAGAATCCCGACGTGGAATGGTTCGTTTTTATTATCAGATTGTCTACAGACTTCGGGTAGGGATTTACAGCCTGCTATTTTCCTTAATAACCTCGAAGACAATATCCAGTCTGATGCAAGTTCGGAGGACCATTCTTCCGGTGATCACCCGACGCCGACAGAATGTAACGGTTATATGTTCGTGGGCGACAAAGGGAATGTCTCCGTGGACGAACATTTCTCGGAAACAACTACTTGCAATTTCACAATTGAAGTGGATAATTCCGACCGACTTTATTTGAGAATACACAATTATAACCGAAATTCGCGGGCGGAACTTTCAGTTTTCCGAAACGATTCATTTGTGGACAATTCTTACGATCTATCCCAAATAACGAATTTTCCCAAAGAATACAATTTAGAAGCAAAGAAAGTTTCGTTTACATTCTGGATACCCGAGAATAGTAATCTTCGATTTTCTTTGACTTATTCTGGAAAAAATAAAACCGTAGTTAGATGTCATCCCTTTAACCGGCCTCAAAACGGTTACTTGTCATCTAATGAAACTTCTTTGGGAACTGAAGTTGAATTCTACTGCGATAATAATTACCAATTAAATGGCGAGCATCGTAGTAAATGCGAACTGTCCGGGCCGGGAAACGCCCAGTGGACAAACCCCGCCCCCGATTGTCTTTGCACTGGTGTCTTAAATATTACAGAATCAACAGTTGTACGATTGTCAGAATTAATATTACCGACGGAAGACATTGGACAGAGTTGTGTTTGGAACGTCACGAAGCCGGAAAATCAAAGCTACAATGTTTTTCTAGAATTTGCCAACCATTCAGTTATTAGAAGCGATTTTGAATTAACAATAAAAGACGAGGATATCGTTAAAAGATTTCGCCCAGAAAGTCTAACTTCAACCCTGACTAATATTCATACAATGCATTCCAACAATGTCGTATTTGATTTTAATATAAGTCACCCTTTAAACATTAATCTTTCGCAGGTTCGTTTCATGTTTGAAAAAGACGAAGGTCTTTGTTCGTATCAGTCGTTGAATAACGGTCAAGTACGTTTCAGCCAAATTGCCTCGGAAACAATTGCGGTTTTTACATGCGACCCAGGTTTTGATTTGATCGGGGAAAGCCAAGTTCGTTGTAGTTTTAATAACGGTTCGAATGTTCAAGAATGGCGCACTGATCCGCGGTTATGTGTCCTTTCAACTTGCTCTGGCCAACCCGACGATCGGAATTCCACGGCTGGTATCATTGCGAGTCCCGAACCCCTCGCCGGTGATGGAAATACTGTGAACTGCACCTGGAATATCCGCTATTCCCACACGGACGATTCAAAGACAGTGGAGATCTCCGTCCGTTATTTTAATCTCAGCAATTGTCTGCGGATTTCGGAGATGAATTCCGACAAGAGTGAAAATTTGCTGAAAGAAATCTGCGATGATTCGGAAAGTTTGTTCAATTTTACGAGTCAACGGGGGAGAATGAGCTTGAAGTACACGAGATCAGCGGAGGATTCTTTGGAATGGAGAGGGTTTTCCATTGGATATCGGGTGATCGCGACAATAAAAACAACGGCAAATACGTTAGCATTAGCAGGGCAAACAATAAAAGATGCAACAACAGCAACAACAACAACAACAACAACAACAACGACAACAAAACCAATAACAACTACACAAGGAACGGCGCAACTAATAACAACAACACCATCAACAACAACACCATCAACAACAACAACACAACCAACAACACAATCAACAACACAACCAACAACACAATCAACAACACCACAATCAACAACAACACAATCAACAACAACACAATCAACAACCCCACAATCAACGACAACACAATCAACAACAACGCAACCTACAACAACACAAGCAACAACACAACTTATAACAACACAAGTAACAGAAACAGCAACACAACCAATAATAATAACACAGCCAGCAACAACACAGCAAACAACGATAACAACAGAGCCCACAACAACATCAACAACAACAGCAACAACAACGCCACCACCACCACCACCACCACCACCAACAACAACATCAACAACAACAACGCCACCACCACCACCACCAACAACAACAACATCAACAACAACAACGCAACCAACAACAACAACATCAACAACATCAACATCAACAACATCAACATCAACAACATCAACAACATCAACATCAACAACAACGCAACCAACAACAACATCAACAACAACAACATCAACAACAACGCAACCAACATCAACAACAACGCTACCAACAACAACATCAACAACAACAACATCAACAACAACGTCACCACCACCAACATCAACAACAACGCAACCTACAACGCAACCAACAACATCAACAACAACGGCAACAACGCAGCCACCACCACCAACAACAACAACATCAACAACAACGCAACCAACAACATCATCATCAACAACAACACAACCAACAACATCAACAACAACAACAACAACGCAAAGAACAACGACGACGACGCAACCACCACCACCACCACCAGCAACAACAACAACACCAACAACAACAGCAACACTAGCTACAACATGGTCGACCGTAGAGTCCCCTAAGTTCCCAACGGATACAATTGTTACCCTAATCGTCCCATTATCATCTTCGTCTTCATCAAGCCACATCGAAGATTCCAACAAATACGAGACACACAAAAACGTGAGTAAAATAAACAAAAAGAAAGTTTGTTTTTCTTTCCCATTTTATGCCTTTTTATTTCCATCATTAAAAGCCGCAATTTATTTTAATTTCATTTGAAAAGTATTGGACTGGCCAAAAAGTTCGTTCGTTTTTTGAAAGTCATCTTTCCCAACTACTAAAGATCGTTTGATCTTCCTATTCTTCAAATCCTGTATTTGGTGTAGCGTGTATGTTGACGTCAGTGTGTGATAAACCTCCAAGCAGAGGAGTTCTTACATTTTTGCTTGTATTTCAGGCCTTGAAATGGAAGATAAAACAGAGCACTACCAACATCTGATGCTTTTTTTTTTACTACAGAAAAAGAAAAAAAGGCGACAGAAACCTGCATAAAGATAGGTCATGTGTCTGGGGAGAATTCTGTCACAGAACGGGTGTTCTAGAAATGGTTTGCTCGATTCCGAAAATGAAATCTTTCAGTGAAAGATGCTCCTCGTTCTGACCAGCCAAATACCATTGACACTGATCAAGTAAAAGCCGCAGTTGAACAAAATTGCCGTTTGACAACCAGACAAATCGCAGGCATTCTCAAGATTTCCAAATCGAGCGTGAAAAATGAATTGCATTAATATACACTAAGAAAAACAAGCAAACTTTTTGGCCAACCCAATACTGGTTGAAGTACTCGTCCCTGGACGGGCTCATAATACTGTGGCACCATTGGGCCATTTAATAAACAAACTCGAACTCAAGGATAAGATGCATCAAATGGTGTAAGTGCGTAAAGGGTCGGAAGGGTGTAATCCGAGAAGACCATGTACGGAGTACTGTTGCCATATTTGGGCTGGTGAATCTCTGTTCCATTTGAGGGTTCTTGATAAGGCGCAGAAACGTATATGTAATTTGATTGACCACACCCTTTCCTCTTCTCTGCACCCTCTCTCTCACAGACGTGGTGTTACTAGTCTCAGTCTTTTCTATAAGTAATATTATGGCACGTGTTCTTCAGAGTTATTTGATCTATTCGCTGCTTCTTTTGTTCCAGCTCGTTTGATAGTTGGTCTAGTGGTCTCCATCAATTCGTTGTTTTAGTACCTCATTGTAATACAGCTTCCTATTCCAGTGGCTTCTTCCCGGGAACTGCAGGCTTGTGGAGCTCTCTTCCTGCTGACTATTTCCTTTCTATCTTGTCTTTTCGGGACTGGGGCCAATGGGTATCTCCTGCCTTTGTGATAATCATATTTCGTTTTCGTTAGCTCCTAACATCAAGTGGCTTCATGCCTTGTCTTGAGCGATTTTCCACAGAAAAAAAACAAAGTGATTCTAGCAGCAAACACTGCAAAACAATCCAAAATATATTCCCTACAAACATCTTCTATTATTTTTATTACGAAAGCCGAGTTAATCAACGTTTGTTTCCCTAAAGCTTTTTCCTACATATTTTAATCACACAAAATACATGCTTAAGTATTCCTCATTTTTTTAGATTGAGTTATATTTGAAAAACAAAACAAAAAATAACTTTCATTTAATTGTTCTGATTGGTGGTAATTTGCCATTAACTCACCACGTGACTCATCTCTCACGATGTTATTGTCTATCACTTTCACCCTCTCTTGCTGCACATTCTTTTACCCCCGTTCTTATTTTACACAACGTCTCTGTCTGTCTGTCTGTCTCTGTTCCCCCCTCTCTCTCTCTCTGTCCCCTCTCTCTCTCTGTCCCCTCTCTCTCTCTCTCTCTCTCTCTCTCTCTCTCTCTCTCTCTCTCTCTCTATATATATATATATATATATATATATATATATATATATATATATATATGGGAAGAGAAGGATGAAGGTAATCCGACGTGATGGGAAAATGAAAAAGGAAAACCAAAAAAATGGATGTTTTTTATGTGTACATCAACGTTTCGTCTTTATTTATAAGACTTCATCAGGATGATAATATAGAGAAAAATGTCATGCAAGTACAAATACATGTAGGGTTGACATATTGGGAGGAAAAAAAAATAAAATAATGGCCACTACTGGGTGGACGTCCGTACTTGGTGAAGAATAAAAATGAATGTTGAAGAAAATGAGTGGGGAAGAAGTGGAAAGATGGGGGTGAGCAAGGACTACTGTGGCTATATATATACATACGGCACAATCACGTTGACACACCGGTTCCCGTTAGATCACCGAAGTTAAGCGACATTGAGCCTGGCCAGTACTAAATGGGTGACCATTTGGGAATACCAGGTGCTGTATGTGCTCTCTGCTTATCTCGGCATTGTTTCCAGTCGTCTTGTATTACTACTTGCCATTGGAATCAAGCAATGCCGACTCAGGAGAGCGGTTGTTGGGGATTGCACAACCCTTGCAATTACAAATTCACGCGCGGGCAGCCCCTGGTGGGGCACTCATACGTCGAAATCGACGGGAGAGTCCATCATATATCTTTATTAACAGTCAAAAGGTAATAATATCCTTCTCCCTCTCTCCCTTCCGTCTCTTTCCGTGTTGACGAAGTGAAACAGTAAGAAAATAAGAGGCCGGCGAAGGTGTCGACTACTAGTACTATCTCGTTCAGCTTTTCTCTCACTTTCTCTCCGTTGGCGCTTGCTTTAACCCTTCCCCCTCTTCCCCTCGCTTTTCTATATCGACGAAGAGAGACAGCGAGAAGATATCAGTAGCTGTACTATTTTTAACACGCACGTGTAGAGGGAAATAGAGAAAGAAATTGGGAAGAACAGAAAGAGACTATTTTGGGATTAAACTGGCTTTGTAAACTCACTTTTTCCTGATTCAAACAAACCCGAGCTCAATGGATGCCCCAACGGATCACATTTTTCTAGTTTTATAGACTTTTATAGTTACGTACGATCCAACTCACCAGTATTTTTCGTTATCTAAGCACTGGTTCATGTTGTTAGCAAGAAAAAACGTAATTCGATTTAATTTCTCTACTCATATACTTTATCCTGATCGGACTATTTTTCTGGAAGCTTTCCAAATTCAATTTCATGACGTCATCATCTCTTATGTTTCTTACAAAATCGGTTACAGAAATGTTTTAGTTGTAAAAAAACAAACACCTGCAAAAATAATTCGAAAGAAACATGGGAGTAAAAGTACTCTCGAGTAAAACCGGGAACGTTCAGCTAGTCCAATATAAATAAAACACGACGTCTTTCTGTATGCTTGTGTGTTTGTATGTGCACCCATAACTTTCTCAACTAAGCATCTACAGAGTTGAAATTTGATTTAAAGATATACCTCGATAATGCGCATAAAATGATGCAGGTGGGGGCGTCTGGAGTAATATGGGTGTAATCCGAGAAGAGCATGGATTATGAATGTAATGTGTCAGTATTAGACATTAAAGTGGGCAGGTTGACTAGTAGAATATTAGCTAGTACATAGTAGTTATTAGGCAGGGAGTGCGTAAGCCATAGGTAAGAAGAGGTGTGCATGGTTATATATATATGTGTATATATGTATGTAAATATACATAATATGACGTCTGAATGTTTGTATGTAAACCCATAACTTTCTCAGCTGAAATTTGGTTTTCCAGATATATGTCGATAAGGCGCGCAAAGTGATGTATGTTTGTGTGTTTGTATGTAAACCCATAACTTTCTTAGCTGAACATTAACAAAGTTGAAATTTGGTCTACACATATATTTCGATAAGCCCCAGAAAGTTATGTAGTTGTGGGATATCGGTAGTGATCATGTTGCAGAGCCCGGTAATAGCATGCAGTGTACTCCGCTTAGTTATATCCAAGTCACTAGGACCAAAATAAATGTAGTGTGACAGTATTAGATATTAAGGTGGATAGGTTGACTAGTAGATGTATTAGCTATTGCATATTAATTATTAGACAGGAAGTGATGTAGAAGAGATCAGTAAGTCAACTACACTCTATAGACTGGAAACATGGAATATGCTCTGTATTTAAGTGAAAAGGCTCTGTGGCGACGTGATGCACCATCCTAAGTTCCCAAACCAGAAAATAATGGATCATCTATGGCAGATTTACTAATACATAACTATCTCCCATGGGCAGGACACCTGGAGAGAATTAACCTGACGACGACAAATGCAACTATTGTATTCTCAACTGTGTGAAGGAATGAGGAATCAGAAAAATACTAGACTAAAAGAAATTATGCAATAAATGGTTTTGAAGCAATAATTTATTTATGATATATCCCAGCTATATAGAAATAATGTTATTTTCTGATGCCACAATACCATATTATACTAATCCATGGAGAAACGTTGCAAAAATTGTTGGATTTCCAACTGTGAGATATTAGAGTGGGTAGGATGACTAGTGGATATATTAGCTAGTACATATTAGCTATTACATATTAGCTATTATACGAAAAGCTCTATAGACGAAAGGTCAGAAGAGATTTGCAGGTTAACCCTGACTGAATAAAATCTGAACAGTTATATCCGAGTCACTTGGACTAACTTCAGAGAATTCAAACTATGATTTGTGGAATTAGCTTCTTTATCTAATATTAATCAATCAGCTCGAAAATTCTTCTCGGAATCTCTTGAGAAATTCCCTCCAACCATCTCTCTCAGACACCGCTGCAAGCAGGTCCTCCAGATGGAATTAAAACTTTTCTACAATTTGACCAATATAAGGGTGATGAGGTTATCCAACCGATCTTTGACCGGGTAATGGATTCCATAGCAGGGTGTCAGTCACAAGTCTTGACTTATTTCTTCAGGAGTGACCAAAAGGCCGAAGCCCCTCCCACCTCTCTCTTTCCTTCTTAATGAGACTGAGATAGAATGGTTAAATAATAGTATGGAGTTCGGAACAAAATGCGATACAAAAATTGTGTAGAGGCGATAAATATTGTTTCCTGTTGTTGTTGTTGTTTTTGTTAAATATTAGTAAAGTTGGAACAATTTTGAGCTTATATCTAAGTAGTGTTACGTATGTCAGCTTAAGAAGAACACTCTTATAGCATTTCTTCTCCAACTTCCGTTTCTTCGAGGACTCCATTAGCGACTATTTACACATTTCAAGCGTGTCCTTCTTAAGCTTACATGTGTAAAACTAATTAGATTTTTTAAAACTCGAAATTCTTCCAAATTTACTAATATGTAACAAAAACAACAGGAAACGATATTTATCGCCTATACACGATTTTTTTTTTATCGCATTCTGTTCCGAACCCTAAACTACCTTTTAACCGATATAAGTGTGATGAGATTTTCCAATCGATTTTTGCCGAGTGATTGATTCCATAGGAGAGTGTTACTTCTCCAGAAGTGACCAATAAACCTCTCCCCAATCTCCCCCTATCTCTCCTCAATCTCCCCCCTTCTCTCTCTTTTTTTCTCTCTCTCTTTCTCTCTCTTTCTCGCTCTCTCTTTCTCTCTCTCTTTCTCTTTCTCTCTCTCTCTTTCTCTCTCCCTCTTTCTCTCTCTCCCTCTCTCTCTCTTTCTCTCTCTTTCTCTCTCTCTCTTTCTCTCTCCCTCTTTCTCTCTCTCCCTCTCTCTCTCTTTCTCTCTCTTTCTCTCTCTATGTTTCTCTCTTTCTCTCCTTCTCTCTCTATCTCTCTCTCTTTCTCCCCCTCTCTCTTTCTCTCTCTCTCTCTCTCTATCTCTCTTTCTCTCTCTCTCTTCTCTCTCTTATCGATACTGGGACAGTGGGAAGGCGTCCGAATATACATTTCTTGATTGAGTGTTTCCTTCTGTTGATGTCCAATGCAACTCGTAACATCGTTGTGAATGTTCCGTCAAGTGATGCTTCATGCTGTTTTGTCAATGTCTCATCTGTCGGGCCGTAGAGCAAGAAAGACTCCATCGAGGTCCTAAAAAGCCCCTCTTAAATATCGAATACATAAAGACAAATTTAATCCCCGGGCAACGCCGATTGCCCATGTCTGTCCATCCATATTTATATTTGTCGTTTACTTTGAATATATGTCTAAAACTATGTTTATTGATAACAATCTCGAAAGCCACCGTTCGCACAAACTTCAAACGCATGCTTATCTTTAACTCGGCCAATGCAACTCAGTGCTTTAAATAATAAACATAAACGGATATTCGTAAGATGCGTCCATTCGATCTGCGCGTTTATCGATGAAATGGATATTCCAAACTTAAGCGTGACAGACAAACGAATATTCGATTCAAACGTAACTGTGATAGACAAGCAATTTTTTTTATAAGCGTGAGATATCGACGAAATGCTATTTAAAAATTAAACGTCACAGATAAAAAAAATGCTATAAAATGTTATCTTAAATTTAAGCGTGACAGACCGACGAAAGTACTATTCCAAACTTAAGCGTGACAGACCAACAAAAACGTAACGGATAAATAAAAATGCTATTTTAAACTGTATCTGCCCGGCGTTACTTGGGAGTCTTTTGACTTTAATTTTGGTTTCGTTTCTTCTTTTTGTTTTAACTATGCTTTTTATAATACCAAATTATTATTTTTTAAATAGGATTTTGAATATTAAATTCAATTATCACGGCATCGCTTGGTCATTAAATTATTACAAAATTATAACTAATTGTTGTTAACGTAATGTTGTTTTTGTTAGATACTGCTTACCTTCGCGGGGGTGTACCCAGGTTTCGTAGCTGTTGGCTTGTGTCACCCGGTCGTTGAAACGATAAACACGTGGACGCCGGATTTAGTTTTTATAAGAGTTTATTTAACATTACAAAGAAACAGAAATTAACTGTATGTGTACGAGAGAGAGAGAGAGAGAGAGAGATGGGAGGAGAGAGAATGACTAGAATGGATTTTGGTAACATACCATAGCATACAGAAGGCAGGCCGACTTTTGGGCACCTATACCCCCCCCCCCCTCGCTCTTCTCGGGCTGGCGAGGACTCCGCGTTTCTCACGGCTGGTTGCAGGCTTAAGAGACAGACTACTCTTCAACCGATTGACCTTTTGGCTAAGATCAAAGTGTAGTATATGATTCTAGTCAAGAGTAGGATAGACAATTTTATTACCTTAGACAAAGGATGACCAACGACACCCTCCCCACACTTTTGATGGCCTTGTGCCTAATTTGTTTTGAATGTAAATCTTTTATATTTTCTGCAAATAAATTTTTCAAAGTGTGGTATCTGTTCCGATGGATACTGCACCCCATAGACTGGTATTGTCTTGGCCTTCGGGGCTTGATTTACGCTGGTCTATGGTCTGTCCTGTGCAGTTCTAGGAGGTCCACCCTCCCAGGCTTCGCCTCCCCTATTTGGGGAGGAGTAAGTTTATTGCTTACTGCCTGAGGCGCCCCTACCGGGGAATGCCGACGGGGCTGCCCAGGCAATTTTTAAACCCCACTTTCCCGACCCGACCTTGGGTCATATCTTACTTGTGGGAGTAAGATAAAAACTGGCCTTGTGCCTAACTCCTGGAAAGGAGTAAATCAATACTCTTCAACCGGAAATGACGTCATTTCCGCCTTCCGCCCAGCATCCTTTCCTTTGGGGCGTCCCCCTTCGTTATCTAATATATTAATCTCTATTTATGAAACTATTGAATGTAAATGGTTTCTAAAATATCCGATTCCTTAATACATGTGCTAAGAATTTTAAATGACTTTATATTCGGCAGTTTAAATGCTTTCAAATTTCGAAGGTACATAAATTAATTAATTCTGTCTTTTTTCTTTTGATTTTTAACAAAAGATTAAAATAGCTGACCTGTATGTCTGGCCATTGGTTTGTTGCGAGTTCGACAGAAATCTTCCCGAGTTCGAAAAGATACACCTGAAGAAGGCCGGAGGTTACAGCGGCCGAAACGTTTTGATGATAACCCTGAAGATGAGAACAGTAGTCCGAATAATCAAAATTATACAAATCATCAATCCTCATCTCAAAAATTCAGAAATAGAGATAATTTATCATGTTTTTATTTGTTCATTTATAAAGTGGTATATTTTCTAAAGTTATCTGATAAACTATTTGGCTGATTTGTTCATCACTTGATCCGGTTCCAAAAGTCGTTCTCTACGATCGAGATTATGCTATGATGTGAAATCGATTTTTATTCTATTGACTTCGTTTCTGTGTTTATAAAATCCGCATAGTTAGAGGGATGGTGCACCTGTCGTAGAGCCAAAGTTTATTAAATAAAGTCTTCATCTATTCCCCCCCCCCCTCCGCCGCCTCGCGTGGTCAAAGTTAGACACAGGGTCGGTTTTTAACGTGAGAAAAAAATCTAGCTCCTCCAAAAAGGGTCACGCTGGATGGAAGCAGATATACCCAGTCCCGCCGGCACTCCCGCAAGAATAAGGATGTTTCAAGAGATAGGCAATAAACGTACCCCTGCTCCGAAAGGAGGAGCTAATGCCTAGGAGCATGGCCTTTTGAGACCGAACGGATACTGCACTTTGATCCTAGCCAAAAGACCAGATGAAAATCTGTGCGCTAAAAGTTACTATTTACTTACCTCCCTACGAGAGCAAAGTCGGTATTTTAATGTGGGGGAAATCCAGCTCCCTCCAAAGAGGATACTCTGAATATGACATAAATAAAAATTGCGCCAGTCGAGAAGGATTTATCTTTCTCTGACCGAAAACAGAACAGATACTACACTTTTTCCTCCTATTTAATTGCTTCCCACAGCAGCATGTGGCACAAGGCCGGAAAGTGAGGAAAGCCAGCTCCCCCTAGAGGGCACTCTGGTCGGGTACAAAAATAGTCGAGAACGGATCCGTCAACATTCCCGGTAAGCGATCGATAATACCCCCCTCCTCGAATGAAGAGGTAATGCCTTGGATGAAGGGCCTCTTCGGACCAAACAGAACCTCATTCCGACAAAGATCGGTCTGCCAAGAGGTAAGCAAGTCTCTAGGTTGTCAGAATGAGGCCAAGGCGAACCTCGGCTAATATGAAAAAGGGCATAAAAAAGCGACACAATTTTATTCTAGGCTGAAGGTCAGCAAGTGCAGAATAAATCAAGTCTTGCGAACGAATGTTAGGTTACGGCATATCAACCCTTTAGACTTATTTAATGCCTATATACGATACCTATTGTAAATGATTGACTGGATGCGTATGTTTCACATGGTTAAACTTAATCTTGTTGCTACTTATCACTATATATATATATATATATATATATATATATATATATATATATATATATATATATATATATATATATATATATTAGTAGAGAATGGTAGTTTGCTTGAAGCATTGCTGGGTATAGTAGTCATATGTTTTTAAAGGCTGTGGGCAATGATTCTCTGCATAGTCGGGGGTTTCTTCTGGTATTGATTATTTTTGACAAAGGGAAGTTTCTTTTCCCGAAATATTAAATAATGATTTTTTAATCATCCGGACATCAAACAAACAGCTAACAACACTCTTGCTGTTATGTAAGATTTTAGGAAAAATAAATAGTAAGTCATATTTCGTATTCGATTTATTGTTTTTGTTCCTTACAACTTGCATCTTACCCGGAATTTGCATTGTCCACAGCCTTTAAAAACATACTATATATATATATATATATATATATATATATATATATATATATATATATATATATATATATATATATATATATATATATATATATATTAGATTCGTAGACAGTAAATATTCCCAAGTTCAAAAAGATGCATTTGAAGAAGGCCGGAGGTTACATCGGCTAAAACGTTGTGTAAGAAAATAATAGTCAAGATAACAACAGTAGTCCGAAGTACCTGAATTGGGGAATGCACGGTGTCGAAGTGTTTAACGACGCAGACTGATGACCTGGGTGTGCCGGGTTCGAATCTAGTTCGTTCCACAGAAACACTTTCATCAAACCCCACATCTAACATTGTGTTGGACCTTCTGAAGAGAAGGTAGATAAAATACGGAATTAAAAACTTCCAAAACACAATTCTATCTATAACCAGATTAGAAAAAACATTTCTTCGTTTTTTTTTCTCTATTTAAAAAAAAATATTTGTATTTTTAGCGGTATTTAGTTTTTAGCGGTATTTATTTTTTAGCGGTATTCATTTTTTAGCGGTATTTATTTTTTAGCGGTATTCATTTTTTAGCGGTATTCATTTTTTAGCGGTATTTACTTTTTAGCGGTATTTATTTTTTTAGCGGTATTCATTTTTTAGCGGTATTCATTTTTTAGCGGTATTTACTTTTTAGCGGTATTCATTTTTTAGCGGTATTCATTTTTTAGCGGTATTCATTTTTTAGCGGTATTTATTTTTTAGCGGTATTCATTTTTTTAGCGGTATTTATTTTTTAGCGGTATTCATTTTTTAGCGGTATTTATTTTTTAGCAGTATTTATTTTTTAGCGGTATTCATTTTTTAGCGATATTTATTTTTTAGCGGTATTTACTTTTTAGCGGTATTTATTTTTTAGCGGTATTTATTTCTCAGCGGTAGTTTTTTTAATTTCGTATTCGCAAGCGTATCGATTACGGTTCGAAACTCCGATCATTATTTTTAATGAATTGTTTTTGTTTTTGCTTTTTCTTAATATTAAAAAAACAAAAACATTTCGAGTTATTTATCTCATTTAAAACAGTTGGTATGAAACGAATATTAGAATAGAGACGCTGGCACTTCCGTTCACTTCTATTTCATTGTAAAATGTACTTAATTTAATTATTTAACTAAAAAAAAAGGTGGAGGAAAAAATGACAGTTGTTTTTCTATTAATTTCCTTTGATTACCGGGTCACGAGAAGTGCGGATGGTGATTGTGCAACCCGACCCCTGTTTCATTATAAATTCCTGATCGCGGTGGAAATCTTTTGGGGAGTGTCCATTGTCTCGTAAAGTGAGTATTGATATTAACGCTGGTTCCAAGACGTACCCCCCTCACTCTGCAGATAGACATAAAGCTAGGGGGTGTTGCGTGTGACAAGGAAGTAAATTAGAGGGTCATATTACTTTAAGACCCAAGAGACTCGAATACTTGATTTCTAATTGGTACGTTAAGGCGCCATCTCTGGCTCAATAACGTTTTGTGCGTTGTACATTGTTCATATATATATATATATATATATATATATATATATATATATATATATATATATATACACACACACATATATACACACACACACATATATATATATATATATATATATATATATATATATATATATATATATATATATATCTATGTAGATATTGCTATTTGACCTTCAGGGAATCGGAGAATATTTGACCTCTAATTGGTAACACTAATTGGGGGGGGGGAGGCGTTTGAGTGTTGGATGTCAAGCATCTGCCACTAACGATGAAATTAATCCCTAAATGCATCATCATCATCATTTTATATATATATATATATATATATATATATTTATATATATATATATATGTATGTATATATATATAT
>OY744540.1:5320670-5350670 GCA_963556195.1 Sepiola atlantica | reverse complement strand
GTAATATATATATATATATATATATATATATATATATATATATATAAAATTGAAGTTCATATGATTGTTTTGTAAGCATCTAAATGAAATTTAATAATAAGGATTGAGGTAAAATAAAATTTGTCGAAATATTTGTAATTACATAAACTAAAAATGAAAGTTTATAAAAAAAAATCTGTTACGATTTTTCTTTTAAAATTTATATCGCATCTTTAACATTCTTTGAAGGTATTTTATTTTACCTCATTCCTTATTATTAAATTTCATTTGGATGCTTCAAAAAAAAAATGAACTTCAAATTTATAACTATCTCGTGGCCATGCGCGATTTCATATTTGAAAGTGAGAAAAAAAATAACAATAACATCCAACTCACACGCCCGGTTTACACCAGCAAGAGCGGGACGGTCCCATAACATCGGGATTTGCAGATACATTGAAAAGGCCAATTTTACTTGGCGAAATTTTGTAATTACTATAAACTAAAAATGAAAGTTTATAAAAAAAAAATCTGTTACGATTTTTCTTTTAAAATTAACATCGCATGCTTTGAATGTATTTTATTTTACCTCATTCCTTATTATATATATATATATATATATATATATATATATATATATATATATATATATATATATATATATATATATGTTAATATTAGATGCTTACGTTAAGGTCTCCTGTTTTTGTTTCACTGTTAGATACTTAATCCCCCTTTTTATTTTATTTACTTACTATTATATATTTTATTTATTTATGAATTTTCCAACGAATGTTAAGTCTGCACTATTTTGGATTTAGTTAGTTTCTGTGGGAATTTAAACTGCATTTTACTTTTTTTTTGTCTTTTTGTTTAAAATAACTCAAAGCTTCTTTAGACTATATATCTATCGTATCTACTTATGTTTTTATTGATATATCTATCTATTTATATATCTTTTTTCTATGTTCTTATTACTTAAATAACTTTTATTATTAATATTATCATTATTATTATTATTATTAATATTATCATTATTATTATTATTATTATTATTATTATTATTATCATTATTATTATTATTAATATTATTATTATTATTATTATTATTATTATTATTATTATTATTATTATCATTATTATTATTATTATTATTATTATTATTATTATTATTGTTATTATTATTGTTATTATTATCATTATTATTATTATTGTTATTATTATTTATATTATTATTATTAGTAGTATTAGTATTATTATTATTATTAATATTATCATTATTATTATTATTATTATTATTATTATTATTATTATTATTATCATTATTATTATTATCATTATTATTATTAATATTATCATTATTGATATTATTATTATTATCATTATTATTATCATTATTATTATTATTATTATTATTATTATTATTATTAATATTATCATTATTGATATTATTATTATTATCATTATTATTATCATTATTATTATTATTATTATTATTATTATCATTATCATTATCATTATTATTATTATCATTATTAATATTATTATTAATATTATTATTATTATTATTATTATTATTATTATTATTATTACTCATATATAGTATATTAATTTATTATATTTCCATTTATTCACATTCTTTTTTACTCTTTATTCTATATTTTTGACGATTCTAACCGTCCCTTTAAGTGCAATTGTTTGTATCCTTCTTGCACTTGGTTCACCGGGTATAGTCGCCAGGTAGTTTTCTAAATTCTTTTAATGAACCCGGTGTGTGTGTGTGTTAAAATAAATTTAATTCAATTAGCCAAGTTATTATAATAGATAAACAAAGTAGAATAAATGAAAACAAGTCCTTGCATGTTGACGTATCTCGTGAACCTGTGGTTTACAGTTAAACTGAAAAATTACATCTCCGGCTTAATATGCAAATGTATTGGCCGTAATTGGGAGTAACAGGATTCCTTTAATGTTCTTATAAACTCACATACACTCACTAGTTTTGTAACTAATCTTGTCAAGTGTACAATGTTTACATTGTATGTAAAAAGCCTCTAGAATGTTTAATGTATTAATACTATTATCACTTTGTAGTATTTTTATGTTTTGAACATATCTTTTTCTCATATATATATATATATATATATATATATATATATATAAATATATAGATATATATAAAGTGGTGTACTAAAAGTGAACAGTTGAATTGAATTTTGATTTGGCTTTTGCTTCTCTAATTCCTTTCCATTCTTCTTCATATATATATATATATATATATATATATATATATATATATATATATATATATATATATATATATATACAGGGTGTCTCAAAAAAATGTACTCACTCGTAGAATGACGAGAAAACTTTTATTTATGAACATAGAGTGAAATGAAATAGCATCGAATACATGAGACAGATGTAATTGAAGAATCATGTTCGCAAATGTTCAAACTGATGACCATTATTGTTCAAACAAAGCTGATAACGCGCACCAAGGGATTCGCAAACGTCGCGAAACATGTCATTAGGAATACATTTTTTTGAGACACCCTGTATATATATATATATATATATATATATATATATATATATATATATATATATATAATTATTGTGCTTGTTTTCCAACTACTTCAAGTGAATGTGCTCCAACGAACTTGCGGCACTGGTACCCCTTCTCCGTAAATGACCCCGACAAACCCGACAATCAGCAAAATCCCACCCCTTCATTGTGGATGTCCCCCAGATACCGGAAGACTTTCTACTTTAATAGCCTCCTTCTTTGAACGTCTAACCATTGGAATTCCCTCCCTGCTCTCTGTTTCCGTGACTGTAACAACATTCAGAAATGTAAATGTAATGTGAATAAACATCTGGCTGCACAACTCCCCACTTAGGATGTCCCTGTAGGTATGGTCCCTAGTTCACAGTAGCCCCTTACGGCTCAGTGGCGATGTGCCCCCCTTGTTTGGGGCGAATAACAGTTTTTAAAAAGTGAACTCTCAATCTCACCTTTTATATCGGTGACCACGTGGCCAAACCAGTCACGTGATTGGGGACTCCATGCATTTAAAGTGGTAAAATATGGCGTAGTAAGTTCGCTTATAATTTAGCTAACTGATTTTTAAGCGTTAAACTTTGGATGTGATAAGTGCGAAGTGGCAATTGAAGGTTTATTTATTTTAAAAGTTTCGTACAAATTGAATTATATTTATAGAATTTAGAAAAACCAAGAAACGTTATTTTTTTTTCAATATATATTTATTAAATGAATAAAATCATTTTTTTTGTCCATAAATATATGTCGGAGACTTTCGCTGATAAACAGCCTTGTCAAAGAGTAATTTCATTTCTTTTTTCTTTTTTTTCCTCCCCTCTTCATCTTTATCCTCTTATAAAATCGCAAGAAAATCTCCTCGTGGACCCGAAAGAATATTTAACGTCTGATATTGTTGACAACTCGTAGAAAGTGAAAATTAGATGTCTTTACGCAGATTTAAATAAAAGATGGGTCACCCATCCTTATGAGAATTTTTTTTGAATTGTATTACAGAATATAGAAAAACCAAGAAACGTTATTTTTTAATATATATATTTATTAAATGAATAAAATCATTTTTTCATAAATATATGTTTGAGACTTTCGCTGCTAAAACAGCTTTATCAAAGAGTAATTTCCTTCCTTTTTTTTTCTTTTCCCCCCTCTTCATCTTGCTAAACTATAAAATCGCAAGAAAATCTCCTCGTGGTCCCGAAAGAATATTTAACGTCTGATAAGGACACGGTTTACGCAGATTTGAATAAGAGATGGGGCACACATCATTATTCATTTAATAAATATATATAAAAAGAATTTCTTGGTTTTTCTAAATTCTATAATACAATGTTTTCGTAACGATGTGTAACCCATCTTCTATTGAATTATATTTGTTTTAGTATATTGACATTTCTTTTGGTCACAGTTGGGTCAAGAGAGTGTGAGTTTTATTGCGGATGTTCAATCATTTTAAGAAGAGGTGGCCACACGTTGGCGTGTGGCAGTTTCTCTTCATTGATAAACCCAACTGTTTCTGCCTTGGTTGTCGTAAAATCATTCAAGGTTATCAGATGACGTAATTCATCCATTTTCGAGTTTTAGCTGGGATTAAACGCCCATTTCCTAGTCTCGTCCCGTGCGACCATCAAACACGCACTAATATGAAACGCTTTTAATATTGGTTACGCAAAACAACACTGAAATAACCGAGTTCTGTCTTTCTTTCTTTCTTTCTTTTTTTTTTCTTTCCCTTTTTCTTTCTGGTTTCTTTCTTTTACTTTCTTTCCCTTTTCTTTCCCCCTTTTTTCTCTCATTCTTTTTTCTCTCATTCTTTTTTCTCTTGTCTTTCATTCATTCATGTTGCTTTTTTTCTTTCTTTTTTCTTCTTCTTTCCTTCTATTTTTTCTTTTTCTCTTTTCTTTCTTTTTTATTCTTTATTTTTTTTTATTCCTCTTTCCCTTTATTTCGTTTTCATTTCTTTCTTTCTTTGTTTTATGTCCCTTTTTTTCCTTCCTTTCTTTTTCATTCTTTATTTTTTTTTATTCCCCTTTCCCGTTATTTCTTTTTCATTTCTTTCTTTCTTTGTTTTATGTTCCTTTTTTTCCTTCTTTTCTTTTTTATTCTTTTCTTTTTCTCTTTCTTTCTTCACCACAAAGACAAAAAAAACAACAACAATAACAACAAGAATAAAAACAAACAAACAAACAATACAAAAAAAGCAACAAACAAACAAACAAACAGACCAAGAACGTCCCATGACATTGACCTTCATTCATTTTGACCCACTTTTTCTCCCACTCTCTCACTTCCGGTCGGATTTTCAGCCTCTTTCTTTCAAGTGATCTCCACCAGAAACCGGACTCTTTGCTATTTTAAGATGTCGTTCGGCCGGAATTGTGCGATGGGAAAACTTAAAAGACCACTTTGATGTTTGCTTATCGCCGCCAAATGTCCCGTGCCATCTTTAGCCAAACTACATAAATAAAACTAATGATGACCAATGTCTACTAGTTTCGATGGGCTCCAACTACCAGAATATTTGACCACAAAATAAAAAAAGAAACCAGGTCGAACTTTCACCTAAATATACTTGAGGCGATTTTCATCAACATCTTTAGACCGTGCTTATGCAGACAAAGAGAATTAACACACAGATCTGAGACTTCCCAGCATTTGTGGATTTCATCACATATCAGTTGAGAGATTAACTTATAGTAGTCATAAATAGTGGCATTTATTTTCTCTCGGAGAACAGTCCCTGTTAGGTGATTTGGCCACACACTGACCAATTAGCTGACAGAGCGTATACACCAAGGAGTCACCACTTATCAAAGCCCATAGACCACCCACAATTATTCAACCCATGCACTCTAACCCTTTTCCTCGTCCAGACTTTTGCTACTACCCCCTTACTCTTATCAAGGCCGATAGGCCACTCGAGGATAAGGGTTAATAAATTTGTCATGATGACAGTGAAACAGCAACGTGGGGATTTGTAACAATGGTTGGGATTGGCCAGAAATTAGATTATTTAAGAGGACGGCTCAACAACGAATTTGTTAACATTGGACTTGAAAACGATGATGCTATAGTCAGCTGGGAAGCAGCTCCGAGGTATTGTGTTCCACAGACGGATATTTCTAGGAAATAAATTTTGCTCAAGGAAGTTCAGTTTAGATTTAGGTACACAGAAAGAGAAAGGAAAATTATTTACAGTTGTTGTAGCTAGACGAGTTCTTGTAAATATTTTACAATAGGATATCCATAGATTTGAGCTCAGTCGAGCACATACTATGAAACTAACGATAGAGTAGAGAAAGACTAGCAATGATTTGCTGACGGACTACTTCAGACCCCTTTGTGAATCGCAGCCGTCATCAGAGAGTTTCCTGGAAGCAATAAACGAAGATGCACCTTTCCTCTCTCCTCCCTATATCCATTGGATTCCCGAGCACCGACATATCTTCACCTGAAGATAAACTGCTCGTAGACTTTCGGCAGCCAACGAACTTTCTTCATTTCTTTTCTTCTCTTATTATTAAATGTAAATGAAGAACAGCACTTTATATATATATATATATATATATATATATATATATATATATATATATATATATATATATATACAGCACTTTATATATATATATATATATATATATATATATATATATACAGCACTTTATATATATATATATATATATATATATATCATATATACAGCACTTTATATATATATATAAATATATATATATATATATATATATATATATATATATATATATACAGCACTTTATATATATATATATATATATATATATATATATATATATATATATATATATATATATATATATATATATATATATATATATATATATATATATATCCCGAAACAGTTTTCATGGTAAACAACTGACGATCCCTTATATAAAAAAAAACATATATTAAAATATATTTATATTAGAGTAAATTCTTGGAAGTTAACTAAAATAGTGATTGCAGTAGATTGATTGACTTACTAGACTAAAATCTTTCAACGAAAATTTTTTTTTTTTTTTTTTTTTTAGTTTTGAAGGTTAAAAGAACTTCCGAGATTATATATACGGTTAATACAACAAAAGATATAAGAGACAACTAATATCTTTAATTAGCGAACATCCGGATAAAAATAAAGCTCAATATACTGGATAGAGCATTAATAGCAATAGATAAAGTGAAAGAATAAAGAAGAAGATTTTCTTTGAAAACTCATGAGTTAAGGACTTTAGAGAACTTTGCCTGAACATTGAACAGTAATAAAATTTGATTCGCACCTTATTTTATTCTTTCACTTTATCTATTGCTATATATATATATATATATATATATATATATATATATATATATATATATATATATATATATATATATATATATATATATATATATATATATATATATAATACAATTTTTTGTGTCCACACGTGCTTCTCGACTCTGTCACTTGACTTTGAAAGCCGTTCTATTTTTGTTGCGCGTGTACTCTGTGGCTTTATGTTCGCATCCTGTTAAAAGATAACTCTGATATTGCTTCATTTTTTGTTTTCACGTGCGTTAGTCCGACACAAGGCTGCCGACCCTGAGCGCCGACTCTATGCATACACGTATATAACGAAATAAATAAATAAATGCTCTACATTTTACTTTTTATTGAATTACTTCGGTGTGGGGAGGGGGGGGAATTATGTAATAAAATGCGTATATTTTATGTATTCATTTTATTGAATACACTAGCTGGCTTTATTGGCTCGCCATCACTTCGCAATTTTAATTTTAATTATGCTTGTTTTCTACTGCATCTACACAGCTATGCTTGAATCGACTATTTAAAAAAAAAAAGGGGTCAAATAGCACCGAATAAGGGAAATTAAAAGAACTGAAGTCCTAAAATGAGAATAGTAGTCCGAATAATCCAAATAATACAAACTCTTTTTTTTTATGTCCACGCGTACTTCTCGACTCTGGCACTTGATTTTGAAAGCCGTTCTATTTTTTTTTTTTGCGCGTGTACGCTGTGACTTTATGTTCGCATCCCGTTTAAAGGTCACTCTCATATTGTTTCATTTTTCGTTTTCATGTGCGCCAGTCTGGTACAAGGCTGCCGACCCTGAGCGCCGACTCCGTGCATACGCGTAAGTAACGAAATAAATAAATGCTCAGGTCATATTGGTTGCTCATACGGGGTCGTCAGGTCATATTGGTTGCTCATAAAAGGGTCGTCAGGTCATATTGGTTGCTCATACGAGGGTCGTCAGGTCATATTGGTTGCTCATACGGGGGTCGTCAGGTCATATTGGTTGTTCATACGGGGGTCGTCAGGTCATATTGGTTGCTCATACGACGGGGGTCGTCAGGTCATATTAGTTGCTCATACGACGGGGGTCGTCAGGTCATATTAGTTGCTCATACGACGGGGGTCGTCAGGTCATATTAGTTGCTCATGAAAGGGTCGCAGTACAAAAAAAGGTTGAAAACCACTGATTTAGATTATAAGAATGATGTCGAAACGCGACAAACGGGCGAAAGTGGTTCAGCGTACGAAACGAGAGGAGAAGTGACTCACGTTCTAGACGTATTAGCGACTCCTAACCCTAACCCCAACCCTAACCCTAACCCTAACCCTAACCCTAACTCCTCCCGGAAGACTTCAAAAAAATTGACTCACTTACGCGTCGTTTTACATCTTAACTAGTTTTTTTTTATAGTTTTTTTTATTTCTTGTTTTTTTTATTTCTTGTTTTTTTTATTTCTTGTTTTTTTTATTTCTTGTTTTTTTTTATTTCTTGTTTTTTTTTTTGTCTTTTCCGTGCAAATAAACAATAAGTAGACACATTCATTTTTTGCTTCTTTTGGGCGAAATTTTAGTTTACCGGTACGAACAAATGACAACTAGCAAGCCTATCCGACGTTGCCCGGTGGCATGGCTAACAAAAAAGAAGAGTTTAAAAACGTCTCTCTAACTCAACACATCCGCAGTCACGTTACCTTTTGAAGACCTCTCTATCCCCCTCTCCCCTCTCCCACTCTTCTATCTGTTTTTTTCCAGGCACCCCTCACACGAAACCTCTACTCTGAGATATGGATATTAACTACCAAGCTTTACAACTCAACATCGATCACACCTGGTTAGAGAGTTTGAATTACCTACTGGAGAGTTTGAATTACCTACTAGACAACATCTTCGTGTGTCTTCGGTCTCTCTGTACAAGGGTTTGTCAGGACAACCTGACATGCGGATACTTCACCCTACAAGTAAACCCTGGAAAATTAATGCTCTTTAACTTCTTTACTAACTCAAGGTAAAGGAAAACTTTAATGGAACACTCGGATATCTATGTATCTCATATAGATATAGATTTCTGAGAACTTCAACTGAAGTAAAATGAAAGTATCAATATCTATGCATCTCATATAGATATAGATTTCTGAGAACTTCAACTGAAGTAAAATGAAAGTATCAATATCTATGCATCTCATATAGATATAGATTTATGAGAACTTCAACCGAAGTAAAATGAAACAAAATAGAAGAGAGTTTGAATTACCTACTAGGCGCTATTCTCGGGTGTTTTCGATCTCTCTTTACAAGGGTTTGTCAGGACAACCTGACATGTTTATATTTCACCCTACAAGTAAACCCTGACCAAATATTCAAAATAACATAGTATTCGAAGCACAAATAAGATCCCCTCAGCACAGCTATACACTGGCTCATACGAGCAATAGTACACTTTCTCCTAGTGATGTTACCTCAATAACAACACTTAACTGGATACTCCACCAGACTAGATGAATTCTTGTCCTGGAAGACCAAGAGACTGCAAGAAATATCTACTATAACATGATCAACTGGTCAACTCGGGAGAGGAAAATAAATGTTCTTAACTTCTTTACAAACTCAACGTTTGAGAAATAAAAGAGAACTTTAATAGAATATTCGAATATCTATGTATCTCATATAGAGATTAAGTGTTAGCCTCAAGTAGGGTCCCCTTGATTTGTGAGAACGTCGACTGAAGTAAAATGAAACAAAATAGAGAAGACAGACATCTTTGCCTTCTTTTTTTC
This sequence comes from Sepiola atlantica, assembly GCA_963556195.1. Taxonomy (NCBI): domain Eukaryota; kingdom Metazoa; phylum Mollusca; class Cephalopoda; order Sepiida; family Sepiolidae; genus Sepiola; species Sepiola atlantica. Next base: position 5,341,039 of record OY744540.1, on the reverse strand, counting down.
TTCAATTTTGTTATCTTTTTGTTTTTGCTAAATGAAGGAACTTCTACCGGATGCTAGACATACACCCGCTATTTCAGAGACTTCAACCGAGAGATCTTTTTAAGATTCTAACCGTCCATTTAATAGAATATTCGAATTTCTATGTATCTCATATAGAGATCAAGTGTTAGCCCCAGGAAGGGGCCCCTTGATTTCTGAGAACTTCGACTGAAGTAAAATGAAACTAAAGGGAGAAGTTAGACATCTTCTAGTTAATCCGAACATATCAGCTCTTCCAGGCATTACCTACACCTTTTTAAAGGGGGATGGATTTATTGCTCGTCGTCAGATTAATTTTTGTATCTACTGATTCATGTTTTACTAATGAGTCACCACTTCTGAAGGCATAAAAGCCACTCGGGGATAAAAGGGTAAAAAGATGGATTGCTAGTTGAATGGTGAAAAATATTACAAAACGGTCGAAACCACTGAATCGAATGAAAAACAATTTCATTACTTATACGGACATGACGAGTATTCGTTGATATTGAATTGGAAGACAACCATGCTGTAGCCTGCGGGGAAACAGTACGGTGGTAATGTGTTCCATAGATGGTTAGTTTTTGGAAAGTTTTTGGTAAGTAACTTTGTCTATGAAATTAAATTAGGTATATATATATATATATATATATATATATATATATATGATGGACTCTCCCGTCGATTTCGACGTATGAGTGCCCCGCCTGGGGCTGCCCGCGTGTGAATTTGTAATTGCAAGGGTTGCGCAATCCCCAACAACCGCTCTCCTGAGTTGGCATTGCTTGATTCCAATGGCAAGTAGTAATACAAGACGACTGGAAACAATGCCGAGATAAGCAGAGAGCACATACATCACCTGGTATTCCCAAATGGTTACCCATTTAGTACTGGCCAGGCTTAACTTCGGTGGTCTAACGGGAACCGGTGTGTCAACGTGATTGTGCCGTATATATATATATATATAGGTAGCTCAAGGCAGCACAGTGGCAGAGTACTCGCTTGGCATGCATGGGATTCGGATTTCGAATCCTGTGTTCGGATGTGTTCTACTGATGAGCCCAAAGGAGGGCGAAACTCGAGTCTAGGACTTCCGGTTTGTTTCTTTCGTAGGTTGTGGGCTGCGGCATTGTCTGATTGTGGATATAATTATATATATTTATATAACTTAGTTATATATATATATATATATTTATATAAATTAGGAATATATATATATATATATATTTATATAAATTAGTTATATATATATATTTATATAAATTAGGAATATATATATATTTATATAAATTAGTTATATATATATATTTATATAAATTAGGAATATATATATATATATATATATATATATATATATATATATATATATATATATATAAATTAGGTATGAAATTGTTAGTGATGAGAGCAGTTAGCTTGAAACGCTAGCGTCTGTAGGTATTAATAATTTAATATTTATTTATAAATATATATATATATATATATATATATATATATATATATATATATATATATATATATTAAAACTCTGTGGATTTTGCTTGTTTGGCGCCCGTGCACACTGGATGACGTCATGAATGATGACATCACTAAATTATGACGTCAGCGATTAAACCAGATATGGGGATAACCGTGCACAGTAGATAATGTAGCAGAATGATGACGTCATTCATCAAATCAGAGAGACGGGGAAAGAGATTTTTTATTACGTTTCATCAACTAGAGGAACGTCTATATTCTTGAGAGTTGTTACGACTGGTGCCGCCATTCGCTTTATCACATCGCAAAGAAATTATGTGATGTGAATGGAATCCATGATGATTTCGTTGAAAAATAAATGGTTTTCTCAGATTCGAGTATTTACGGAAATGGCAATCAGGAATGGGTGCGAATAACAAACACAACGAATTTATTTAAATACATGAAACATTTATTGAAATAACAAACGAAGTGTTGTTATAAGATAGACAGGACTTAAAAGAAAACAAATAAACAAATAAATGGTTGGCAGCATATACAGCGGATATTCTTGTGATCAAATAAATATCACTTATCTGAATAGTAGACATTTACTCTGGTTTGCCTTTTGGCTAAGATCAAAGTGTAGTATCTGTTCCGATGGATACTGCACCCCATACGGGTGTTGTCTTGGCCTTCGGGTCTTGATTTACGCCGGTCAATGGGTCTGTCCTGTGCAGTTCTGGGAGGTCCACCTTCCCAGGCTTTGCCTCCCCTCTTTGGGGAGTAGTAAGTTTATTGCTTACTGCCTGAGGCGCCCCTACCGGGGAATGCCGACGAGGCTGCCCAGGCAATTTTTAAACCCCACTTTCCCGACCCTGGGTCACATCTTACTTGTGGGAGTAAGAAAAAAACTGGCCTTGTGCCTAACTCCTGGAGAGGAGTAAATCAATACTGCACCTCATAGACTGGTATTGTCTTGGCCTTCGGGGCTTGATTTACGCGAGTCTATGGGTCGGTCCTGTGCAGTTCTAGGAGGTCCACCCTCCCAGGCTTCGCCTCTCCTCTTTGGGGAGGAGTATCGATTTACTCCTCTCCAGGAGTTAGGCACAAGGCCAGTTTTTATCTTACTCCCACAAGTAAGATGTGACCCAAGGTCGGGTCGGGTTGGGAAGGAGTAAGTTTATGGCTTACTGCCTGAGGCGCCCCTACCGGGGAATACCGACGGGGCTGCCCAGGCAATTTTTAATGGTCAGAGTGCTCACTTTCTCGGGCGCTGGCTTTTCAAACCCCACTTTCCCGACCCGACCTTGGGTCACATCTTACTTGTGAGAGTAAGATAAAAACTGGCCTTGTGCCTAACTCCTGGCGAGGAGTAAATCAATACTCTGGTTTTGATTTCTCCTTTTTTTTGTTTTTTGTCTTTTTTGTTTTATTTTTGTTTGTTTCGTTTCATCACAGAAATGTGATTTTGTTTTTAATATCAATTTTGCAGTTACAACTTCTGCAGCAGCAAGGCGTCTTATCTTGGGTCTTTTCGCCTCAATCGATCTCTTCAGAATTTCGTCGTTTACTGACATTAGGTTCAAACGAGCATGCCTAGTAATATTCGAGTTTAAACATCTCTTTGTAATTATTGGTCATATGCTCGTTTGCTTTGATCTTCAACAAATAGGTTCAAAGCTTGGGTCCTATGGTAGAGAGTTTTATTTTTACACCGTTCTTTGACGGAGATCTCTGCAAAACTGAAACTCGTATTTATTTTTCAATTCTAGCGTCCTTCGATTTTTTTTTTGCGTTATCTTCTACGCGTTGTCTATCTCAAAACGCTGTATGCTTTTTTTGAATGAGAGCTGCCGTCCGCTTGTATAGCCTTATCACTGGAGTAAGGGGATTACGCTGTATGCTGATTATAAAGGAGGAAAAGGGGGGGGGGTAAATTATCGTAGGATCAAATGAGTTGTTTTGTCTTGTTTTAAATATTTGCCTTTTCTTCACGCTATCTTTTTCTAATGCGCGTTCGTATGTCACAGGGTCTAGTGTATATATATATATATATATATATATATATATATATATATATATATATATATATATATATATATATAAGAAAGGGTATTTAGACATATTTTTTAAACCATTGTTTCGTAATAGTATTATTATTTTTTTTTGAACAAACCATAACAATGGTGGTGTAAAATAAAAAAAATTTATTTTAATCTTAGCTTTCGAGAATATACTTCTCATTTTCAAAGAGTGTTTTTCTTTTCTTCTTTTTTTTCATCGTCCGATGGAAATGGACTTTTTGGTCAGAAAATCACGTTATGCCTGTAGGCGAGGTGACGCCGGTTTGAATAAGAAAGGGTATTTAGACATATTTTAATAATAATAATAATAATAATAATAATAATAATAATAATAATAATAATAATAATAATAATAATAATAATAAAATAATTATAATTGGTTTAGAAAATTCACGACCCTAACATGAAAGGCTAGCGCAAAAACTGAGAGGATGTACCCACAAAACAGACGTACCAGGGCGGATGACCAAATGAAGAACAACACTAATGCAAAAAGACGTCCAAAAGGGAATTATCCCAAGCAACTACAGACCAATAACCTGTTTACTAACAATGTGAAAAATCCTAACGGCACAGTTGATAAAACAAAGCTACCACTCCCTGAACAATCGTGGACTGCTCTCCGAGGAACAAAAAAGAAGGCCGGAAAGGGAAACGAGGGACGCATGATCTGCTATACATAGATCAAAAGATCCTGAAGAAGGTAAAAAGCAGAAAAAAGAACAGAGCCATGGCATGGATTGACTACAAGAAAGCCCCAAGCATGGACAATTGAATGCTTAAAAATGTACAAGATACCCAACAGGATTATTAATTTCATTAAGAAAGCAATGGAAACATAGAGACTAGAACTGGCAGCTGGAGGACAACACCTCACTGAAATAAAAATACAGAGAGGCATTTTCCAAAGAGACTACCTATCACCACTACTGTTTATCATAGCCATAATGCCACTCAGGAAATGTGATGCCGGATACAAGTTTACAGACACAGAACAAAGAATAAACCACCTGATGTACATGGACGACTTGAAACTATTTTCAAAAAGCAAAAAGGAACTGAAAAATTTGATAAATACGGCCAGAATCTTCAGTCAGGACATTCAACTGGAATTCGGAATGGAAAAGTGTGCATTGCTAGAGATGAAAAGAGGAAAACTGGAGACAACATAGGGAATATTTGCGAAGAACAAGAAAACTTAGAAACGAAATTATGTAGCAGAAATCTAGTAAAGGGATAAACACCTGGGTAGTATCACTAATAAGATACTCTGGACCATTCATATGCTAGACTAAAGAAGATCTCAGGTACCTTGACCAGAGGACTCGAAAATTAATGACCATGCACAACGCACTACATGCAAAAGACGATACGGACAGACTCTACTTGAAAGGAAACGAAAGGGGAAGAGGACTGGTAAGTATAGAAGACTGTGTGAAAGAGACACAAAAAATGCTGGAGAAATACATAACCTAGAACACACTGTCGTGATGTCTTAGGATGAGATCCTGATGGCTGAGTAGTTTGTGGCCTGGTTGCATAAATAGTCAAGTTACTTGCAACACACCACTTCGGTCCTTAGTTCAGCTAGACGGGAGGTCAGAGAGGCCCGATCTGATCAATCAGCTGGTCACGCCATGCCCTAGTATCTATAAGTTCATCCCCAACCATATTATTCAATCTGATTCTTCTAAAAATCAAAACCTTATTTCTCCTTTTATTTTTCCTCCAAAATAAATACTAGAAGGCGTGGCTGAGGGTCAATCGTGTTGAAAACAAAGAAGATTACCAATGCCGAAGAGTAATGTTCCCACTCTCACTGTAAAATTTCTTTCTAAGAGTAATTTTTTCTAAGTGCCTTGTTTTCTAAGAATATAAAATAATTATTCTATCTATAGGATTCCATTTGACAACTTTATTCGGCATTAAATAACCGATAGATGATTGATATGTTGTTAACCAAACCAAACCAAACTAAACATACATACATATGCTAACTGGCCGTTGACCCAAGAAAGGTTCATCCACTCTTGTTTTTAATCTTGCTGGGTGGCTAGCCACCCTCCTCACTAATCAAGACTAGAACAAGCCCAGTGGTAGTTTTGTCACCGATTCCCCGAGCACGTGACCATCTACCAAGGTTTAATTCCGTCTATTATCTATCGCACCCCATCCGTATCTATCGACATCAGCATAGACAATAGATACGGACAAGATAGACTTCCGAGAAGCGTAATTGATTCCAACTCAACAAGGGCGTGGATCCAGCACAGGGTCTACACTCTAATCCAAGGTCAGACCACCAATTGCACGTCTTAAAATAGTGCGGATTATGTTTTGCGTCTTGTTCCCGTAACCGTGCCGTTCTCCACGTGAGCACGTAAACCTCTTTTCAATTTTGCTTTTCTCACACGGCCATAAACCGTGATATTTCTGGCGCAGTTAACGCTGTTAAAAATAATCCTTTTAACGCTTCAAATTGGTTTGATTGTCTTCCGTGAGAAACGGGTCAATTTGTGGGATCCAAGAGAGACGGATTTGACGCTAGTTCTTCGACTTCAACTGATTGATATTTTTTATCGTTTCTTTAACCATTGTTATTATTGTGGTACTGGTCTGGGCGGTTGTTGTTTTTTTAAAAATAGTAATTACACAGATTGTGCAGACGATTAAGTAACAACAAGTCTAAACACAAGCAAGCATAATAATGCGCTGAGTGCCTCTGATCTCTCTCTCTCTCTCTCATATATATATATATATATATATATATATATATATATATATATATATATATATATATATATATATATATATTCAAAGCCACCATAACGTTGAGAGATTTATCCTTTTTTTCCCCTCTCAATCGTTTCCTCCAACTGAAATAAGTTTTTCCCCTCATATCTCATTCGACTTTTAGTTTTTAATTTACCATTCTGACGTTTCCTCTCAGAGGGTCAGACGATAAGGCCTTAAGGTAATTTTAACAATTTTCCTTTTTCATTGATCAAAATAGTGCTTCCTCTAAAATTGATCCTACGATTCTGTTGTACACAAAATTTACTTATATATATATATATATATATATATATATATATATATATATATATATATATATATATATATAGAGAGAGAGAGAGAGAGAGAGAGACTCAACGTATTGTTCATTTTTCAAAAATGTAATCGCCTCGCTTGAATGCTTGAATAAGGCCGTAGAGTCGAAATAAATTATTACACCGGTGATTATGTGATTCCCTGTTTATTTTTGCTCTGTTTATTACATTGAACTCTCATACTCAGATTTCCTTCTGGAATTTATTTCACTCTAACACACACACATATATATATACCCTATGGATTTATATCATACTCGGATTATATATATATACATATATATATATATATATATATATACATATATATATATATATATATATATATATACATATATATATATATATATATATATATATATATATATACATATATATATATATATATATATATATATATATACATATATATATATATACATATATATATATATACATATATATATATATACATATATATATATATATATATATATATATATATATATATATATATATATATATATATATATATATATATATATATATATATATGAAGTTAATCCAACTAAAAATATAAGAGGCAACTAATATCTTATAATTAGTGAAACATCCGGATAAAAACTGAAGCTCAATATACTGGATAGAGCATTAATAGCATAATATAAAATGAAATAATAAAATAAGGTGCGAATCAAATTTTATTAGAATTCAAAATTCAGGCAAAGTATCTCAACGTCCTTAACTCACGAGTTTTCAAAGATAATTCTTCTCCTCAGAAGACCATTACCGCAGTGACGTTACTGCAGGTGATACAATTACACTTTGAAAATATATAAAAATATATACAAAAATACATAAAAGTACATAACACATCAAATATTTCACGTCAAAAACATACTTATTTGTTAAAGTTATAAAATCCATTCAGGTCAAATAAAAGTTCAATTGAACTTTTATCTGATTTGGTTTATTTATCATTGTACTAGTTAACATAAACATTGGATGCATTTTTCACAGTAATTTACGGCATCGATTGCGGACGCTTTTCCCGACTGGATAACCTTTTCGGTTTTTCAGTTCTTTCAATTTTTTCGCCTTTGGACTGTTATTCAATACCTGAATCAATCTTCAATCAACCTCTTGGATATCTTTCCTGAATATGTTTCAATTTGTATGACGTGGATGGATTTTATAACTTTAACAAATAAGTATGTTTTTGGCTTGATATATTTGATGTGTTATGTACTCTTATGTATTTTTGTATATATTTTTATATATTTTCAAAGTGTAATTTTATCACCTGCAGTAACGTCACTGCGGTAATGGTCCTCTGAGGAGAAGAATTATCTTTGAAAACTCATGAGTTAAGGACGTTGAGATACTTTTCCTGAACTTTGAACTCTAATAAAATTTGATTTGCACCTTATTTTATTATTTCATTTTATATTATGCTATATATATATATATATATATATATATATATATATATATATATATATATATATATTCCTTTTATTTCACACAAAAGTTGGGGTAATAGTTCAATAGTCCGTCCCATTTTTTCGGATTGACCTCATTTTTGTAAGATGCTACGGATTTGAACTAGACTCTAAGGGTCTTTTCTAAACAGTAAAGGCCTTTCTTGTCATTGAAACCATGGTCCATCTAAAGACTCAGTCATGTATATATTTTTTAAATAAATAATTTTTACATATACATATTTTTACATATATAAATATATATATATATATATATATATATATATATATATATATATATATATATATATATATATATATATATATATATGAGTGTACACTTTGCGTCAAAAATGACAGAAAAAAATAATGTTTGAATCGGTGAAGTAAAAAAACAGTGACTAATTTACTTTTTATTTTTTGAATAGATATTGTCCAAATTTCTTTTGCGATAAGAATTATAATTTTTCAGTGACTAATTTACTTTTTATTTTTTGAATAGATATTGTCCAAATATCTTTTGCGATATGAATTATAATTTTTCAGTGACTAATTTACTTTTTATTTTTTGAATAGATATTGTCCAAATTTCTTTTGCGATAGGAATTATAATTTTTCAGTGACCAATTTACTTTTTATATTTTGAATAGATATTGTCCAAATATCTTTTGCGATATGAATTATAATTTTGCAGTGACCAATTTACTTTTTATTTTTTGAATAGATATTGTCCAAATATCTTTTGCGATAAGAATTATAATTTTTCAGTGACCAATTTACTTTTTATTTTTTGAATAGATATTGTCCAAATATCTTTTGCGATATGAATTATAATTTTTCAGTGACCAATTTACTTTTTATTTTTTGAATAGATATTGTCCAAATATCTTTTGCGATATGAATTATAATTTTTCAGTGACCAATTTACTTTTTATTTTTTGAATAGATATTGTCCAAATATCTTTTGCGATATGAATTATAATTTTGCAGTGACCAATTTACTTTTTATTTTTTGAATAGATATTGTCCAAAAATCTTTTGCGATATGAATTATAATTTTGCAGTGACCAATTTACTTTTTATTTTTTGAATAGATATTGTCCAAATTTCTTTTGCGATAAGAATTATAATTTTTCAGTGACCAATTTACTTTTTATTTTTTGAATAGATATTGTCCAAATATCTTTTGCGATATGAATTATAATTTTTCAGTGACCAATTTACTTTTTATTTTTTGAATAGATATTGTCCAAATATCTTTTGCGATAAGAATAATAATTTTTCAGTGACCAATTTACTTTTTATTTTTCAGGACCCTCCTTCCAAAACGGTGGTCAATGGAGCAGAGAAGACAAATCATACAACGGCAGTGAAATCAGGAGGTAAAAACTACGCCGGAATTACAGCCGGCATTGTTATTCCGCTGTTGATCATTTTCGTCATAGGGACGTCATTTTATATTTGGTATCGCAAAAAATATCCCGTCCGAATGATTGTGGGTAAAGAATTCTCTAATTTTACCAACCCGCTTTATATCACAAATACAAACACAGCGGCTGTCAGTATGAGCCCCGAGCTTAAAAAGGCGAAACCTTCATTAGCACTTGTGATAGACAAACCGAATCCTCTCGGAAACAGCGGGAAGGACAATTTCGGCTTCGAAAACGAAACGGGCATTAAGGTTCTAGAAAGTAAAGATGGCGATATATGTCCGCTGGAAGGTGAACACATACAGTTAGAATTTGTGAAATCTTTAGACGAAAATGAAAAAAATGTTGTGGAAATGTCTGACGAAAGCGGACGTAGAAATAGTACGAAGGAATCAACGAATGACACGACGGATATCGCGAAAACGAATGCAGCTGAGCAAGTGTTGGGAACGAATGTTGAGGCGAACGAAGTACCCGGGTCAGAGGTCGACAACGAGAATAGCGAAGAGGCGAAAGACGACAAAACGGACTACGAAGATGACGATAAATTGAAAGATGAAAGTCATAAAAAGGGAAGGGTGTTACGAGTCGCAGCCGACAAAATGGACGTCACGGATGATGATGTAGAAAGTGAGGTGATTACAGTAGCAAAAAAAGACGATGTAGCACAAAGCGGATGATCCAGACAGTAAAAACCTGAGTTCCGGTTCCACCGAGAGTCATATAACACAACCGGATGCAATTGATAAGAATCAGAAGAAAAAGCGGCACTTGTGCAGTTTAGTAAACAGCGGCAGATAATCCACAGGAAGTAACGATTAATAGATTAAAACATTTTAATAAATTTATTTATTTAATAAAATATAGTTTCTGAAAGAAAAACATTGTAATAAAATAAAGTTTATTTTCAATAAAGTAACATTTTGTCCAAAACATTGTAATAAAATATAGTTTTATTATTATCATGTTCGTTTTATAACATTTTAAATTATAAAAAAAATCACTGTCAATTTCAGAAACTATATTTTATTACAAAATGTTACTTTATTGAAAATAAACTTTATTTTATTACAATGTTTTTCTTTCAGAAACTATAGTTTATTAAATAAATGAATTGGGATCATAAATGGTTGGTAACTTTTAATACCGCAACGACAAAGCTCCTTTCCTTCAATAACTACAAAAAACCTCTCCAACCACCGATTGTCATGGCAAATAACACCCTACCTGAGAGTTCAACATTCAAACTCCTCAGCCTAACATTCACAAGTAACATGAATTGGAACAAATACATAGAAGATATTTCCAAGGCTGCAGCAAAGAAGGTGGCTCCCTCTACCGTGCTAGTAAACTCCTCACACCTGACATTATCCTGTATCTCTACAAAGCCACCATCCGCCCATGCATGGAGTATTGTTGCCACATCTGGGCCGGTGCATCATCTACTAGTCTCTCCCTCTTAGACAAAGTCCAAAAAAGAGTCGCCAACTTAATAGGTCCCTCACTATCAACCAAGCTCCAGCCCCTGTCTCATCGCCGCAATGTTGCATCCTTGTGCTTGTTTTACAAACACTTGAATGGATAATGCTCCGACGAACTGGCTACTCTGGTGCCCCCTCGACGTAAATTCACTAGACCAACTCGACAATCAGCTAAATCCCATCCATTCACTGTTGAGGTCCCCAGATGCCGGAGAACCTTCTACTCCAGCAGCTTCTTTCCTCGTGCTGCCGGAGCCTGGAACTCCCTCCCTGCTCCCTGTTTCCCCGACAGTACCGACATGCAGAGGTTTAAAACTAATGTAAACAGACAGCTCGCTACACTGCTCCCAACTTGGGGTGACACCCCCAAAACCTACACCCTAATTCTCAATAACCTCTTACGTCTACAATGGCAGCCTGCCTTGTTTGGGGTGAAATATGTTAAAAAAAAAAAATGTTTTAATCTATTGGTCGTTACTTCCTGTGGATTATCTGCCGCTGTTTACTAAACTGCACAAGTGCCGAAAAAGCTTTATAACAAAAACAATTAAAAAAAGAACTTCAAATTACAAACAAAACCTTTTATGTCTTATTTGGATCATTCGCACTACTGTTATCATCTTCGTTGCTATTCTCACAACGTTTCGGCCGATGTAACCTCCAACCTTCAAATAAACGTATCTGTGCACAGACGTTTCGAGGTACATGTACGTCCTGCGCCCCTGACTCATAAACATCTAAAGGAGAGTAGAAAGTGACTGGTGGGTTTACTTTCGTCAGCCTCGTAACTCTCGTTTCCCTTATTTTGTCCTTTAGTCCTCATATTCCATGAGCGATGTTTCTGACAAAGGGGGGAGAATTGCTGTTTTCTGGGTCTGAATCTATCCATCTAGCAATTAGTGTTGGATATTTTTGACCTTGAAGTAGTATTTTTGGTTTAGCTCTTTACATCAAGTGGCTTCATGCCTTGTCTGGAGTAATTTCCATTAAAAAAAGAAAAGGACGCAGTAAGGTTTCTATTTGAGTCCGATGGACGCACATCAACCATGTTTTCTTTTCCATTTTTCTTTCTGCCAATTCTTCCAACTCTTATTCAAGTGTAGTATCTGTTCTGATTTTGCCCGTAGTCTATTCTGTCCTCGGTCAGTGAAGGAGAAGTCCTTCTAGACTGAAGCAATTTTAATTTTTGTTCCAATCCAGAGTGCCCCTTTTTGGGGAGCTGGATTTTCTCCACATTAAAAACCGACCTTGTGTCTAACTTTGCCCTCGTGGGGAGCCAAGTAAATAGGGATTCTTATTCAAGTTTTCTTGATTTCATCAGGTTTTTCTTTTTTCTTTTTTTTTTTCCTATTTTTTTTCTCTCATTTCTGATTTATACAAGATGGCCGAGAAGTCTCTGAGGGATTTTTAACTTGAGTAGATTCTTTATTTTTGATGGAATTTAATGGAATTTTAACATAATATGACAAAGACAATGGAGATTTGTTTGCAAAAAAATAAATAAAAAAGTTGGCAATGTCAACTGGTTTTCACGTTCCCCAAACTTGACTGACCCTAACTTTTTCTTGTCGGGGGTATCTCAAAGAAAAAGTTTACATCAACAAACCTCAAACAGGAATGAAGTCGGGGGAATTAAATCGTAATCGAGTGATCCTGCAAATCCGCCATAGATAATGTGTTTGGAAAAGGCACGAATTTGTGTAGCTGAAAATGGAAACCATTTAAAAGGCCTTTTGGCCAAGATCAAAGTGTAGTATCTGTTCCGATGGATACTGCACCCCATAAACTGGTATTGTCTTGGCCTTCGGAGCTTGATTTACGCTGGTGTATGGGACAGGGACAGTCCTGTGCAGTTCTAGGAGGTCCACCCTCCCAGGCTTTGCCTCCCCTCTTTGGGGAGGAGTAAGTTTATTGCTTACTGCCTGAGGCGCCCCTACCGGGGAATGCCGCCGGGGCTGCCCAGGCAATTTCTAAATGGCCAGAGTGCTCACCTCTCGGGCGCTGGCTTTTCTAATCCCACTTTCCCGACCTTGTGTCACATTTAACCTTGTGGGGGGGGGGTAGATAAATCTCTAAATTCTTTTTCATTTTTGCTCTTTTTTTGCAAACAAATCTCCATAGTGTTCATCATATTATGTTAAAATTCCTTTAAGGTACCTTAAAAAAAAAAAAACAATCTATCAAAATTAAAAATCCCTCAGTGACTTCTTGGTCAGCCTGTATTTATTAATTTTTTTCTCCATTTTTTTTTGTTTTCATTTTCCCTTTTTTCCAAGTGCATCTTTTTGAACTTAGAAATCTGTGTGTCGAACGCGGAAACATGTACGAAACTTCGAACTGAACCCTTTTTTTAATCTACGTGGATAGATTGTTCCTGCTCCGTCAGCCGTGACCAGGTAGAAGCGTTAATTTGTTTATGTTATTCTTAGTTATCGAACCACACGTCTAGACGAGATAAGCTTTAAAGCTCTCAAAGTTTATAACAGAATTGTCCACATGGACCCGTGGCACAACGGCTATAGGCGCTGATTAACATTCAGTTCTAAGTGACAGTCTTTTAAAGGTTGCATTATTAGGACCACTGTTCGCATCTTGAATATTATTCTCACAACGTTTCGGCCGATGTAACTTCCAACCATCTTCAGGTGAATCTTGTCGAACCCAGGAATTTGTACGGAATTTCAAACGGAACCCTTTATTTAATCCACGGGGGTAGCATGCTCTCGTTCCATCAACCATGACTGGGAGAAGTATTCAGTAATTCACAATTCTTTGTATCGCTCGCACCGAGGATTGAACCTTCAACCTTCATGGGGGTAGTTTGCTCTCGTTCTGTCAGCAATTACCGGGCAAGTAGTCTTAATTTGTGATTGTATTTAGTATCGCCTGCACTGAGGATTGAACCTTCTACCTCCAGAAGACTGTCACTTAGAACTGATTATTACTCAGCACTTTTATCCGTTACGCCACAGGTCCTGATGAAACGAGAGCAATCCTCATCTCAAAAATTCCGAAACATAATATCAAATTCTGGAGGTTGATGGTTAAATTTTTTCTACAGGTGATAATAATGTAAAAATTAAATGGTGCTTATGCAGTTTACATACCGGGCTATTTTTTTTAGATAGCATTTTCAAGTTAATTTCAATTGTTACAGTATCTTTTGTTTATTAAATTGTTAGGTGAAAGTACAGAATAGTTAACAAAGACGCCCCCCCCCCCCAACCACATGTTAAGAATGGTCTTCTAAATAATGTTATTATTTTAGCCTGGTCGGTAAACTGCACGAGTACCAATAACATAAAATAATTAACACTTCTACTCTGTTGTGGCTGATGGAACAAGAACAATCTACCCCAATCTTACATTAACACGTATCCTCGAGTGGCTATTGGCCTTGATAAGTGATGCCCCGAATAGTAAACGAGCCGTAGATTAAATTAAGGGTTCAGTTCGAAATTCCGTATGGGTTCCCGAGTTCGACAAAAAGTTCCAAGTTAGAAAATATGCACCTGAAGAAGGTCGGAGGTTACATCGGCCGAAACGTTGTGAAAAATAACAACTAAGATGAGAATAGTAGTCTGAATATTCCATATAATCAAAATTATCAGTCATCATCTCAAAAATTCCGAAACAAAAAAAAAAAAAAAAAAAAAAAGGGGGAGGTTAAATTTTCAGAGTGGTTAAAACCGATTTTTTCAATATGAACGTGTAAAAAAGTTACAAAAAAAAAAAAAAAAAAAAGTTACAAAAAAAAAAAGAAGAAAAAAAAGAAGCTTATCTATGGACACTATTGGGTGCTTTCAGATGAGATTTTTATAAAGAATCAACTTATAGGAAGGTATACCGATGTGCTAATGAAAGGAGAGGTAAAAATAAACCAAAAATCGAAATAAATGAAATGAAACAAAGTTTTAAATATTGAAATTGGATTGTATGTTTCTTTTTTTTTTGTTTAGTGTTTTTTTTTTATCGAAATGCTAATGGAGGTGCAAACATGCACAAAGCGGTTGCATGTTTGTCGGGTTGCATGTATGCAACACATGCAAATACTAGGCTTGCTGCGAGTGAGAGATATTTTACCAAGAGAAGCGATACCACACAAAAAATTGGAAATATGTCTGATCTGGAGTTTTTGACCACCCAGAATTTGATTTCTTCTTGAGATAAGTTAGTGTTTCTCTAAAATGGAATTTCATGCTGAGAGATAAAGCCTTTGAAAAGATAATGTTTCTTCAGATACGAGGTTCCCTGCTGTGGTAATGACCCACTTGATTTTTTTTCAAAAATAATGTCTGGCCAGATACGAGAGCCTCCGAGGCATTAGTTTTTTTTATGTCCATAAGTTGACAGCAGATTGGCATTTTCAAGTGAATATCTGGGTGGTCTTTCTGGTGTGGTCCCAGTGATATCTATATATACAGGGTGATTGGAAAGTAACTCCCTATTATTAAGTGCTCATAATTTATTATTGAAATATAATTTTTACAAGAAATTAATATAAGAAAGTGATGGGGTTTTATTCAAAATTCGATATGGGTGCCAGCAATCGCCACCAGCTTCTAAAGCTGTCTGGAAACCGCATCAACTGATTTCAAAAGGAACTTTTTTTTCTTTAAAATTTTTTTTTTTTTTTGGACTAATGAGTCAACACTTATCAAGGCAAAAAACCCACTCGAAGATTAGGGTCAACAAGATGGATAGATTGACAGATGAATGATGATGAATACTATGAGAGTATTGAAAACAGCAGCCGACCCAGAAAACGGCATTTTCCCCCCATTGTCAAAAACATCGCTCATGGAACGTGAGGACTAAAGGAAAAAAACTAACACATAATTCATAACTCTTGCCCCCCCCCCATTCATTTCTTGTAAGAATTATATTTCAGTAAAAACTTATAAGTATAACTTACAAGTATAGGGCGTTACTTTCCAATCACTCTGTATATAAATAAACGAGGAAGATTTTGTTTCGTGTTTACAACAAAGTTATGAATGAAATGTTTATTTTAAATTAATGTTCCACGTAACAAACTTTGTAATACGATAACTTACAAGTATAAGGCGTTACTTTCCAATCACCCTGTAGATTCCAGGAGAGAGAAAGAGCGGAGTTATTTGGATTTCTGAGCAACATAGTCAGTTGAGGTTTATGTGCCTTTCAGAGAGAGATGAGCCCTGCGGCTCTTGGCTAATGGATTGTGTTCGGTTGGACTTGTGTTTTCGTTTGCTCAGGCTAAGAATTCTCATTTGCAAGTCTGGTGATCAGTAGAATAAAACGAGTATCATTGTAGCCCCTAAAAGAATAAAACATTGTTACTTGTTTTAAACAAGAGTTGCGATTTTATTTGGAGGGAGACAACTTCTGTTGCAGCACTGACTGAGGCCACATAATTGACACTGCGACCGGTGTCGGAATCGAGCAACAACTTTGAACGGACGATCACGGCCTGTGCAGTAAACGTACACAGACGCATGTTCACGCAGGTATAAAATATCTATATAAGTAACACGGTAAGCCACTTCGTGTTTGTACGTACGTCATCACCTTTCACACATTAAAAAAAAAAATAATGAGATCGTCCGATTAGCAAAGATAGTGACTGGTGGTTAATCTGATGTCGCTAAGGTAAGGCATTCCGACTTTAACCATTTTAAAATTAATTGTTCCAAAATCAAATTATGGCGTCTCGTCGACTAAAAGACAACAATTTTAAATAAATGCATTTCAAAAAGTGACATTCGTTTTATTGATTTGAAGAATATTTAGCTGATAATTGTTGTTGAGTGAATAGGACTTCTGGACAGAGCCCATGTCCAGAAGTCCTATTCACTCAACAACAACAACAATCAGCAGCAGCTGACTGAAGTATTAGTATTGTTTGTAATGTAATTTTTATAAAATTGTAGTTAAGAAGGTCGGAGGTTATATCGGTCTTAACTAGTGATGGGACGATTCCAATATTTTTTATGTCGTTTCGTCGACTAAAACAGTACAATTTGAAATAAATAATTTTAAAAAGTGACATTCGTTTTATTGATTTGAAGAATATTTAGCTGATAATTATTTTTACTGTTAGAAGACAGAGAATGTCCATTGTTTTCAAAAGAATTAAATTGCTACCATTTTAATCTTAAATGGAAATCACTCCAGACAAGGCATTAAGTCACTTGATGTAAGGTCCTAAAAAAAAAAAATTTACTTCAAGGTCAAAAACTATCTGGTTGATAGATAGATAGATAGATAGATAGATAGATAGATTCTGACACAGCAATTCTTCCCCCTTTGTCAGAAACATCGCTCATTGACTGTGAGAACTAAAGGACAAAATAAGGGAAGCGAGAGTTACAAGGCTGCCATAAGTAAACCGAAGGTCTATTTTCTGCTCTCCTAAAGAAGAAACGTATTCGTTTTATTTATTTTTCTAAAGAAAATTTAGCTGAAAATGACAATTATTTTTACGGAAGAAGAAAGAGTAATTTTTTCTTAACAGTATTGACTCTGACAGACATTTATTATTTCAAAAGGAATATTATTAGTAACAGTATACTGTTACTAATAATGGTAGTATAATGTAAGGAATCTACGCCATACCATTGTACCATAACTGAAATGGTATAGTGCCAATACTAATACTGTACCATTCCATTGCTGCAAACAATTTATTTAAATTATTGCATCACCGGAAGCGGATGCGCTAAAAGCGCGGGAAATAAAAACGGATGTAAAACAAACAGGAAATACGTCATTATGCCTCCGATACGCAGAGCGAGAAGACGCCCGATCGCGTTCGTCGTACCTTATCACCGATTCCTCGGACCGGGTACAGACCTGAAGAAAGAAAAATATACACCGCCATTAAGTAAACTAGACTGGTCGGCCAAACGTCACGACTTTAACTACGCGAACAAGTCGATAAGGAAGCGGATGAACAATTCTACCGTGATAGCGAAGGAACAGGTTTACTCGGAGCAGCCAGTCGTACAGCTCTCAGACTTAAATCAGCTGTCGGATTCGACTCGTATTTTCGAAAGAGTAATTTTTTCTTAACAGTATTGACCCTGACAGACATTTATTATTTCAAAAGGAATATTATTGTAAGCCCTCCGTTCAGTCTAGAGAGACTATGGATACCCCTATAAGGGGCTGGCTGCGCGTGTAATTATGAAGCAAGGGTTGCGCAATCCCTAACAACACCTCTCCTGAGTCGGCACTGCTTGATTCCAATGGCAAGCAGTTCAAGACGACTGGAAACAATGCCGAGATAAACAGAGAGCACATACAGCACCTGGTAGTCCCAAATGGTCACCCATTTAATACTGGCCAGGTTCAACGTCGCTTAACTTCGGTGATCTAACGGGAACCGGTGTGTCAACGTGATTGTACCATATATATATATTATTAGTAACAGTATATTGTATAGAAAACACTGTAGAATTTCCCAAGAGTTCTGCGAGTGATTAAATAAAAGTGTTAAAATAGATTTATGTGCAAACATACAGAAAGTGACAATTTTCAAAAAAAAAAAAAACCCTGAAAATATTTTGTATCGATATTAAAGTGGTGCTTATGTGCCCCACCCCCCACCCCGAGAATGCAGAAATTTAGAACTAATGGGAACAGCTCCCAATTTAGGATGACCCCCTAAACTTTCACCCTAATTCTAAGTAGTCCCTTATGTCTACACTCGCAACTTGCCTTGTTTGAGATAAACTATGTTAAATAAAATAAAATCAATATGATGTAACAACCAAACTGCTTGCTTGTGATGTTTTTCAATGTCAAAATCGTATTCAGGGCACTCGAAAAAAAAAAAAAAAAAAAACTCCATAAAACCACCCGATTGAGGACGGGAGTGATTCTATAAAATTACCCAAATTTTACAATCGAGTGATAAATAGACACAGAAGATTAAAAAAAAAAACAACAACAAAAAAATAACCAATGTTCACTTATATATATATATTTTTTTAAATTTCATTTTATCACTCCAACGAAACCATTACCGTTCGCAAAGCGTATTAGTGATATAAACGGTGCAATTTAAGTTGATGTTGTTCATCTGAGCGAGATAATTTATTCTATTTATCTTTAACTTTTGTATATTTTATTATCAAAACAGAAAAAAAAAAAATCTACAAAAAAGTCTTTAATAATTGCATTATTACAAATAATTCTTTTTAGACATTTTTAGTGCATCTCCAGTTTAGCGGATACTTTTGAAAAAAAACAAAAAAAAAACAAATTGATGAACATCTGTTTGATGTACGTACCTGTCACGGGCTGAATATATCCTATACCAAAAATCACGTAAATTAATCAAATACTTTGTTTTTTTTATAAAAGAAAATTAAATTTCAGCGATTTACGAAGTGGAAGTGCAAATATGACAGCCATTTTGATTTATTCAAAGGGGGATAAGCGTAATTCATTTATGTTTATCCCCTTTTGAATAATCCCCAAAATGGCTATCATATTTGCACTTCTTTGTAAATCGTTAAAATTTAATTTTTTTATAAAATAAAAACTACTTGATTAATTTACGTGATTTTTGATATAGGATATATTTAGCCTGTGACAGGTACGTACATAAAACAGATATTCTTCAGTTTGTTTTATTTTTATTTATTTTTTTCATAAGTATCCGCTAAACTGGAGATGCACCCATTTTTTTTTTTGTTTCAGATACATAAGCGATTTGAAGAGTCAAATGAATTATCATCTCCCTTGCTTTGGTCAGGTTTTATTACGAAATAAAATCGAGTTATCTCCCTCAGATGAACAACGTCAACATAAATTGCACCATATGAATTGTCTACAAGTACTCGGCTTTTATTTATATTACCGCCATTAATATATTTACGCATGGTGCGCAATGCATTTGAGGACAGACAGACAATTTTATTATCGCAGGAACATTATTTGGTTTTATATTTTCTATATTTAAGAATTATCAATGGCAGCCTCTAAAAGTTTTGTGTATGTGTAAATCCGTCCTCAAATTCGTTATGCACCCTGTATGGTTACTTACCGTAACTTCATTTTTATTTTTTTAATTTTTTTTATTGTATCAGACATGGATCACATTATATTTTGCAAGTCATCAATTTTGCAAGATAGGTGGCCATTTTTTCTGTAGACAATTTTGGTGAAAACTATCAAAGTCAGCTGGTCGCGAGGAGGGGGATCAAATTGTTGGTCTTTGGTGGAGGTTTACGCTCTCTGAGTGATCTTGTTAAACAATGCAATGTACATGAAAAGGATTTACAAATGAATCTCAACTATGAGAAGGAAAAAAAAAACAAGTTAGAGAATGGAGCGA
>OY744540.1:5280670-5315670 GCA_963556195.1 Sepiola atlantica | reverse complement strand
CTTTTAAACTTAGGATATCAACTAATACTAACTCTGAGATCTCTCGTCGTGACCCTTTTTCCTCCAGGCTCTGTCGTCGATCTCCCTAACAGCCAGGGTTCCTTCGAATATATCTACTCTACTGAAATTCCTATAAATCCATTTTTTTCTCAATTACTTTCAGCTTACTTCCATTGGAAACTAGATACTTCCTTCCGAATTCTCTATCTTGAACTTCCCCCACGGGTAACTGCTCAGGGTGTCACCTCGTCTGTGTAGCACAATAAATCCGTTGCTTTCGTATTGTCATTCGTTTCCTAGCTTATCTCTCCCGGTGGTCCTGGTTGTGTGAGTGTGGGGGCACTCTATAGCGTCACGTATACATAAAAACATAATTAAAACAAAAAAAAAGGCACTCAGTAGAGTAAAGTAGAGTGTATACCTCCACCAAAGTCCATTATTTCTCCAAAATTTAGTCAGCCAACCTAGTTCAAAATGTAACTTTTTTATGTTACTTAATTTGTAATAGCAAACAAAACAAGGCAAGCAGAATCACATTCTCCTTCGAGGGAGTGTGGGACACACCCACCTACCCTAACATTGGAGCAAAATGGGATGCGCGAGTTAAAAAAAATAATTAAAAACGGAATTTTCCACATGAGGTTAGAGTAAGCCCAAATCGGAAAAATTCGATTAGAAGTTAAAGATTCGAATTCGAGGTACATATACAAGATGTTGAGATAGATCTTACATCTAGGGTGTTCAACGTCAACGTGAACGGACGTCTGTTTCGAGGCTCTTCCACCACCCAGATTAGGGATGGAAATCATCGATATTATTGTTTTCCAAAGTGGAAAAATAGCGTTAGTTCGTCATTGAGTTACATACTTCAGAGTTCACATTTGTTGTTGGTTAAAATTTTGGTACTCTTATCGCTGTCGTACCATGTTTCCGTGACTTCGCGTCGTCAATATTCGGGCAGGTTACGGAAGTGCCCGAGAGTTGACGAGGCGAAAACTGCCAAACGCTAAATTGAAGACTGGCAGTGAATAAATTACGACAAAGAAAATCAAAGTAAAATACATACATAAAAATAAAGAACGAACAAACCATAGCTAAACAACTGTTATTAATTAGATGTTTATTTTTGTTCTTTTTTGTCAAAAGAACCATTGTTAATCAAATGTTTTTAAATAAAATGTTTTTTTTGTTTGTGAACCCGAAAAGTTTCAAATAATGATTGTGTTTGATTTGTTAAGCAAATGTTTTTTTTTAAAATTTTTTTTTCGATATTTAAAATATTTTTTTTTTTTACATTTTTTGTCAACACCGCAACAACTGTTTTTTTAGCAATTTTTTTGGTTCTGCTTTCTTATTTTAACGAAAACAAACTGTTTCTAAGCAAATGTTTCTTTGATTAATAGTTTCGTCAACTCTTGGGCGCTCCCGAGACCTGTCCAAACGTTGACGACGCAAAGTCACGGAAACATGGTGCATCAGCAGATAAGAGTACCAACAATTTTTGTTCAACATTAAATCGTATTCACACCTGCCGCTTCAACATTATGAATATCCATGAACTTTGCATCTTGCGCACCACATCTGCTGCCTTAGCATCCCGCGCATCCGCTGCCTTAGCATCCCGCGCATCTGCTGCCTTAGCATCCCGCGCATCTGCTGCCTTAGCATCCCGCGCAACAAGATTTATGGCTGTGCCCTGCGTTGCCTTAGAGGCCATTATAGCACTTGTGCCACTTGTTTTGTTGCTGTAAATAACCTAAGTCTGCTAACCCTAACCAAGTTTGCTTCCTGAATGTAAAAGAAAAGAGAAGAAAATGTTCTTACCAGTAGAAACGTGCCAATGTTTGGGGAGAGATGAAGAATTGGTTTTCTCTGGAGATTGGGACTGTAGAATTTCTGGAAGAAGAAAAAGAAAGAGTTAGGTTTAGGGTTAAAAGAGAAAAACAGTAGCAGACAAAGGAAAAAGAAAAAAATAAAGTAGAAAAAAATAAATAAAGCAAAAGCTTTCAATCGTAGGTGTGTCCCCTTTTTTACTTCCTGAGATTCTCATGGATGGCTCTGCTCTTGAGGTAGAATCGACTCTGAAACTTCTTGGTCTTTCTCTTTCATCAAATCTTTCTTGGAGTTCATACATTAGATCCATTGCTCTTTCTGCTTCTCGTAAAGTCGGTTCTTTCTATCACTCCAAACACTTTCTCACACCTGAGACTATTCCCTATCTCTACAAATCCACAATCAGACCATGTATGGAGTTCAGTTGTTATGTTTGGGCTGGTGAATCTCTGTCCCATTTGATAAGATGCAGAAACATATCTGTAATTTGATTGCCCACATCCTTCCTTCTTCTCTGCACCCTCTCTATCACAGACGTAATGTTGCTAGTCTCAGTCTTTTCTATAAATACTATTATGGCCTGTGTTCTTCAGAATTATGTGATCTATTCCCCGCTTCTTTTGTTCCAGCTCATTTGACTCGTTGGTCTAGTGGTCTCCATCAATTTTCTGTTTTGATACCTCATTATAAAACAGCTTCCTATTCCGGTAGCTTCTTTCCAAGAACCGCAGGCTTATGGAACTCTCTTCCTGCTGACTGTTTTCCTCTTACCTATAATCTTGGTCTTTTCAAGATTAAGGTCAATAGTCATCTCCTGTCTTTGTGCTAATCATTTTTCATTCTTGTTAGCTATTTACATCAATTAGCTTCATGCCTAGTCTGAAGCAATTTCCATAAGAAAATTTTTTTTTTAAATATATAAGAAAAAAATAAAATACAGTAAAAAAAAGATAAAAATAAAAAATAAATAAAATAAAAAAATAGAAAAAAATAAAAAATAAAATAAAAATAAAAAAAAATAAAAAAAATAAGTAAAAATAAAATAAAGTAAAAAAAGAAAAGAAATAACAAAATATATAAGGAAAAATAAAATACAGTAAAAAAAGATAAAAAGAAAATTAAAAAAAGAAAATAAAAAATAGAAAAAAATATAAAAAATTAAAAAGAAAAGAAAATAACAAAAAATATAAAAAATAAGTAAAAATAAAATAAAGTAAAAAAGAATTTAAAAAAAGAAAAGAAATAAAACAGAAAATAAATAAAAAAGAGTCAAAGAGAGAAATTAAAATGTAAAAGGAGAAAAAGAAGGCCAAGAAAAAAAAAAACCCGGGGGGAAAAAAGCAGGATCGAGAACGAAAGATGCGCTACCTTCAACCGTGTGGAACTTTGTATCGTTTTCATTTTGTTTTGTTTCGTCTTTGGAAAGACAAGTTTCAAAAGAAGAATCTTGCGCCAAATAAATTGTGATTAAGTCCTGCAAATAGTTCCGCTGAAAACTCATCAAATGGCCATTTTTTTCATTCAGCATCCTGCAATAGACAAAAACGAAACATTAAAATCAATTATTATACTAAAGAAGAGTAAATCAACGTTTGTTTCCTTACGGTTTTTTTTTCATAGATAATATTTAACCACACAAAATACATGTTACAATATTCTTTAAGGACCGAGATGCTCAGAGAACATTGATTCACGACCGGCGGCGATGATCTAAACACTTTACTGCAGTTTCATGGTTCATCCAATCTTTTGAAGCATCTTAATCAAATCCGGAAGATCCTTAGACATCTAAAGTTTGATTATGAGATTTTAAAAGTTGGATCTAAATAGCATTTCAGCTGACACATCAAACTTAAAAATCTGACTAACCAATTTTCATTTGTTGTTTTTGTACTTCACTTCAGTTTAATCAAAAAATTATTTCGTCCCGCGTGATAACTTTTTTACATTATGACAAGGGGAATAACTCATATTTTTGATTGAAGAATATAAAAAGAGTTGTCTCCCATACAACTAACATTTTTATTTATTTTTCTGTGTCAGTTTAAAAAATATACAAACAAATAAAAAATAAATACTAAAATGACTTCACTGCATCCTGGGCAACGCCGGGTTGGGACAGCTAGTTTGAATTTATATTGAAACGTATAAGGATATACAGGAATTAGATAGACCGTGAAACTGCAGTAAAATGTTTTAAACCAACACACTAAACTTTCTCTGCTACTGCCTATTCTACAGTAACCATCTCTGACCAACTATTTCCTATGAAAAATACACACATATATAGATATACATACACACACATATCTATAGATATACATACACACACACATATCTATACACACATATAGAGATATACATACACACACACATATCTATACACACACACACATATAAACACATATATACACACACACATACATATAAACACATATATACATACACACACACATATATATATATATATATACACACACACACATAAAAATAAAGCCAAGTTTTGAGTGAAATAGCAATTAAAATCATCAATCAATACAACCCAGTTTGTTGGCATCCATCAACTTATTTCTTTTATTTTTTAACCATCTTTACTCCGGTTACTTTGGAAGTCAATTTTGTAAACCCGTCCAACTCATGTCAGCAAAACAGATGTTAAACTGGATATGATGAAGATGCTGATCAAATCGAGTGCATTTATTTCAAACTAAGCCACGAATTGCGAAGCGACTTCTAAAATCCAACTTACTAAGAAATCCCGTCAAAAAGATTGCTTGAAAAAAATAAGAAATCCAGTCAAAAAGATTGCTTTAAAAAAATAAATCCAGTCAAAAAGATTGCTTAAAAAAAATAAATCCAGTCAAAAAGATTGCTTGAAAAAAATAAGAAATCCAGTCAAAAAGATTGCTTGAAAAAAATAAGAAATCCAGTCAAAAAGATTGCTTGAAAAAAATAAGAAATCCAGTCAAAAAGATTGCTTAAAAAAATAAGAAATCCAGTCAAAAAGATTACTTTAAAAAAAGAAATCCAGTCAAAAAGATTGCTTAAAAAAAAGAAATCCAGTCAAAAAGATTACTTTAAAAAAATAAGAAATCCAGTCAAAAAGATTGCTTAAAAAAAAAAAATCCAGTCAAAAAGATTGCTTAAAAAAAAAAGAAATCCAGCTAAAAAGATTGCTTAAAAAAAAAAGAAATCCAGTCAAAAAGATTGCTTTAAAAAAAAAGAAATCCAGTCAAAAGATTGCTTTAAAAAAAAAAGAAATCCAGTCAAAAGATTGCTTTAAAAAAAAAAGAAATCCAGTCAAAAGATTGCTTTAAAAAAAAGAAGAATTCCAGTCAAAAAGATTGCTTTAAAAGAAAGAAGAAATCTAGTCAAAAAGATTGCTTTAAAAAAAAGAATTCCAGTCAAAAAGATTGCTTAAAAAAACCCAAAAAACCTAACCTTTACAGAAGTCAAATTAACAGTTTTTTTTTCTGATACTTACCATAAAACCAAGTGGAGGGTATATGTTTTGGGCACTTTGATCGCCTGTTCAATGAGTATCTGCCATGGCATGGCACAAGGTTTGTTATACAAAAGATCTTTATCTTCTTTCATTTGATCTACAAAGAAATCAAAAGAGAAAAATCTTCTGAGTTTCATTGATTGATTCTATCGTTGCGCTAAAAAATCCCAAAGATAATTTAGCAGATTTTAGTAAAAAAATATTAAAAAAAAAAAAAAAATACCCAAAAAAGAAGATAGAGAAAAAGATTTCTTCATCCAGTGTCAGTTTCAATAGAATTCAGTGTAAATGGACATTTTTTAATTCTGTTATATAGTAACGGTTTGGTTTCTTTTTTAATGGCATATCAGCCCTTTTTGAGTTATTAAATGCCAAATCTAATCATTTTGGGTTTTAATAAAAGTTTTATTATCTTCAAATATCTATTTATGCTATGTATTGTATATGAATTATTTTATTTTGTAGACATATTTATAAGTACAACAGAGCCATAGAACTAGGCAGCACTAAGAATACATTCGTTTCACATATGTTAACTTTAAACCACAAATTTAATACACACAAATCTTCGATAATCAAACATGCACATAAAACTAAACTAAGACTCATTGAAGCTAGTCTCATATCCTATTAAAAAAAACCCACATCAACCAAAGACCAGGATTCTTTGAATGGCACCATCCTTAGCTAAAAGCATTAACAAAATATAAACTTTGAATTTGGATAAAAATCCAATGACCCATTTCATACTCACCTTGACCTTTGCCCATCGTTTACTTCTTACAAACTTCCTCTTCCCATTATCCATTATTTTGGCACTACTTTTAAGCATAACTTTCTCTCCTTTTGTTTTCTCTTACTTTCTCCCCTTCTCACCATAACATTCCCCCTTACTTCCTTTTCACCCACCTGCCTACACAAAAATCCTACCTGTACACACTCACTACTAAACTTTCCACCAATCATTTTCAACACACTCAATGCCCTACTTACTACCAACCTCACTTTCACTCCCATCTCAACACATTCCTTCAGGGTCTTGCTACTACCAACTTTTTGTATATTTCATCTGACTTCTGTTTAATAAATGCTTATTCAAGACAAAGTTTCATAACTGAAACAAAATATTGAATCATAAAGCATGATTATGTGTTATTTTTTCCTTTTTCTATATATAAGTTAGCCACAGAACCCCACCAATTTCCCAACCTACTGAGCCCATAGTGTTCTCGTAATCGCCACAAAAAAGTAAAATCTTATTTTTTGGGGTAGGTGTAGGTGATTTATGAAGGGTGTTGATCTTACAATACCTTTTTTTTTCATACTGAAAGTATCAACAGATATGTTTTAAAAGAAACAAGAAGACATTAATTGATGAAACAAAAGTCTTCTACCGCTCCTACTCCTGAATTGTTTGAAGTATGACAAAATTAACATTTTCAGACAGGGGAAAGGGAGGCAAGGCAAAACGTGATTGAGAGAGGAAGAGAAAAAAAAAAGCAGGAAAGAGAAAAAGAAATAAAATTGAGTCAAGGCAGAAATCAGTCTTTTTTTTATTAAAAAAAGAAAAGTAGATTTAAGCGGAAATCCTGCCTTTTCTGAAAAAAAAAAAAAAAGCAGAAATCTCACCTTTTCTGATTAAAAAAAAGAAAAAAAAAAAAGAGCGAAAATCCCACTTTTTCTGATTTAAAAAAAAAGCGAAATTTCTGATTTTAAAAAAATTTTAAATAATTTTAAAAAAGCGGAAATCCCACTTTTTCTTATTTAAAATAATTAAAAAATAAAAGCGAAAATCCCACTTTTTCTGATTTAAAATATTAATACAAAAAGCGGAAATTCACTTTTCTGATTTAAAATTAAAAAAAAAAGTGGAAATCCCACTTTTTCTGATTTTAAATAATAATAAATAAAAAAAGTAGAATTCCGCTAAAAACGGAAATCTCCCATTTCTGAAAAAGGTTCTTACTTGCTTGATGGGCGTTGAAAAGGATCGTCATTAACCAGCCAGCAATCAAGCGAGTGGGCAGAGGGGCAAATTTGTCACCGCACACGCAGTCCATCAAATGAGTGACGAGAAGTGGAGTCAATTTTAATTCGTGCAGGACTTTCAAAAACGGCTTCCAAAACCTCACCAAATTCTCAGGCAGCCACAAGCCATTCTGGGATAGAAGTTCTGAAAGACAAAAAAAAAATGAAAACAATTTGTAAAATTTTTTTGAAAAAACGTTTGTGCAACAAGATAGCTTTTTTGTTTTACGGCATATCCACCGTTTTCGGGTTTATTAGGCCATTATGGTAAAAGTTTTTATCCTTAAAGTTCTTCATATCTTCACATATTTATTCATTGTGTTTGGTTGATTTGTTTTACGGCATATCAACCCTTTCATGGTATTTAATACTGAATCATGTCATTTTGCTAAAAGTTTTCATACTTCAAGGTTTTTATATTTTTAAATATTTATTCATGGTGTTTGGTTTGGTTTGGTTGTTTTGTAGAAGAAAAATGTTTTTTTTTTTGTTTTTAGCTTTGCAGAACATAATTGAGTTTTGCAAAAGGAAAGGAACAAAACCCAATAACATCAATGTTTGGTGCGTTTTGAGTCAAGAAGCCGGTATCTCCAGACAGCCGGATCTGGTAGCACCAGGTGCGCAACAAGAAGAAACATTCTTTGACATTGATTTTTTTAACAAGGCTAAAAGCCACTCAAGGATAAGGATTAATGATTCGTGAGGAAGACAATTTATTGACATTAGATTTGAAGATGACCAAGTGGTAACCCTAACGGAAGCAATCTAGTGGCAACGTGTTCCACAGATGAGAAGTTCCTCTTTGTAAAACTTTCACAGCAAGAACTTATCTTAATACGACCACTGCTAAGAATGTTTCTTTTCTTCTTCTGCCAAACGGAATTTCCACAGAGTATTTCCAAGAACTTCCCATCTGTGGAACACGTTGCCACAAGACTGCTTTCCTTAGGGTTACAACTTGATTATCTTCAAATCAATAAACACTTATCATAAACTGCCCTCATAATATCCATCCTCTATCAATCTACCCATCTCATTAATCCCTATCCTCGAATGGCTTTTAGCCACGATAAACAGTGACTTATTAATTAAATAAAAAGCACCCACCTCAAAAAAATTATATTTAAAGGCTGCTAAGACTATTCTTCATTGGGGAGTGATTGTAAAGAAGCACTGTCAAAGTCTGCTACAAAGAAAGTAGGCTCCCTTTACTGGGATAGAAAAATTCTCACACCTGACAATTCTATATCTCTATAAAACCACCGTTCGTCTGTGCATGGAGTAGTGTTGCCACATTTTTGCTGGTGCACCAACCACTAGTCTCTCACTCTTGAACAGGGTACAAGAAATAGTTTCTAACCTAATAGGTCCCGCACTGTTTACCAAGCTCTAGCCCCTGTCCCAGCGACACAATGTTGCATCCCTGTGTTTGTTTTACAAGTACTTCCACAAAATATGCCCCGATGAACTTGTCCCCCCCCTCAACGTAAATACCCCCAACCAAGCAGCAAAATCCCACCCCTTCACTGTAGAGGACTTCTACTTTAATAACTTCTTTCATTGGACAGCTTGTCTTTTGAATCCACTTCCTGTTCCCCCAGCTATACCAACATGCAAAAATTTTAATGTAATGTGAACATATATCTTGTTGCACAGGTCCCCACTTAGGATACCCCCTAATTCACAGTAGCCCTTACTCTCAGTGGCTATATGCTTTGTTTGGGGTGAATAGAAGTTTAAAAAAATGTCAGAGTTAAGTCTTAATATGAAACCTGATTGACACTATACTTCCAAACAAGGCAAGAACCTTGTGGCCATGTTGAAAGGAGATATCGTTGAGGGAAGGTTCGATTTTTTTGTTTGTTCTCCTATATATTATTAACCCATAAATGCTTTTTGTTTGTTTGTTTTTTTGTTACCTAGGAAAATAAAATAGACATATTAAAGGGAGATAACTTGTCAGAGTTACTTCCCTTGTGGCTTCCAACAGAGACAGACATTTTAGAAAGACGTTGTCGTATCAAGCTCCAACATAAACGTTCAAATTAATTAGTAAATCCTCTTCTTTCAATTGTAAAAAGTAAATGAATAATTAATTCTTGACCATACTAAGTTTTCTCATTCAAATTCATTCTCATATATTTGTTTGTTAACTCACATTCACATATTCAAATTCACATACCACCCAGATCACTTAAGTTTCAAATATGACACTTCCAACAAAATACCTATTTAATATAATATTCAACGAAAATGTGTCAAACTGCAACTTGTTGCACATCTGCAACGAGCCTGTTGGCAAGTGTGGGTAGGTATTAGTATGATGTCACATCAGAACACCCGTGAAATAGGTAATCAGTATCCTCGGTGTCAAACAAATATAAAAAATAGAGCATTTAAGGGGTAAGGCTTCGTAAAGTATAGAATAAACAGGAGAGAAAAATATCTTCTTCATACTCACCGTCTGGATCAATACCCAAAGCTTTTAGTTGTTCGACATTCGGAATAAGGTAGCCTTCCTCCAAGAATACAGATAAAATATCAGGGCTAAAAAATATTAAAAATAATTTTGTTGTTATTATTGATGTCAATCTCCCATCAATCTTTTAGGGTTTAACTTTTATGTAATAAAAGTTTACGATAATCATCATCATCATCATCATCACCACATCTGTTTAACATGCTGGCATGTGTTGTACAGCTTTAAGAAATATATTTTATTTTTGTCGAAGAATTAACATTTTTAAAAACCCAAAAGTCGAGACTAACATGTGCCCTTGCACACGCAAGCAAACATGTCACCGAAGACTAAGCGAGAGGGAGGGGGAGAAAAAAAGAGAGGGAGGGGGGGGGGGGGGGGAGAAAAAAAGAGAAGGAGAGAGAGAGAGATGAATAAAGACACAGGAAATACAGTTGTTGCTGTTTCCAGTCCTCAACAGATCTTGGACAACAGTTGATTCGATCTTTAACTCCGGCGGACGGCAGTGTTTGTTTATATTTAAATTTGTTCGCCATTCGATCGACTGTATGCTCTGCACATGCAAGACACAGCCCAGATTTAAACTGCATTTAAGTGACCTATTTTTCGTTAGTTTTTACACTGTTCATGTGGCGCAGTCGATAATGATGAAGGACCAAGAACTGAATCCCAGAATGTTTTGTTTTTTTCCGGTGATCTAAATATACATCAAAGGGGGAAAGGAGGACGACCGGGAAGACAAGAGTTGGTACATACTTTTGCCCCGGGTAACGGAGGGGAGGGGGAGGGGGTTAGGGAGGGCGGTGATGAGGGGGTTAGGGAGGGCGGTGATGAGGGGGTTAGGGAGGGCGGTGATGAGGGGGTTAGGGAGGGCGGTGATGAGGGGGTTAGGGAGGGCGGTGATGAGGAGGCGAGTGGAAAGACAGTGGGACGAGAGTGAGGTGACTGAGGAAGAGATAGCTTTCGCCCTGGGCAACGGGGAAGACGGAGGCGAAGGGGGCGACCGGGGAAGAGAGAAAGTTCTTACCTTAGTCCGGTCGTCATCAATTTCTGATTCAATGATTGTAATATTTCATTTTTTTGCGGTGCTTTGGTCATTTGTAACATCTGTCAAAAAAGAAAAACACATCTCAACAATTATTGCATACTAGGTGGGCCCCATTTCACCACTCACAGCGACCCCCACATGATCGGAGAGTTTTAATTACCTACTAGACACGATCCTTGAGTGTCTTCAGTCTGTAAAAGGGTTTGTCAGTTCAACCCAGCATGAGGATACTTCACCCTACAAGTAAACCCTGACCAAATATTCAAAATAACAAATTATTCAAAGCACAAATAAGATCCCCTCGGTATGGCTACCCCACACTAGCTTATATGAAGAAATGGTGCACCTTCTCCTAGTGATGTTGCCTCTAGTAACATCACTAAGCTGGTTACTCCACCAGACCAGATGAATTCTTGTCCTGGAATCCGGTAAAACCAAGAGACCACAAGAAAGATATACTATAACAAGTTAACTGGTCAATTGGGGAGAAGAAAACTAATGTTCTTAACTTTTTTACGTGCTCGGCGTTTGAGAGGTAGAGAAGAATACTTGAATATCTATGTATCTCATATGCAGATCAAGTGTTAGCCCCAGGAAGGGGCCCCTTGATTTCTGAGAACTTCGACTGAGGTAAAATGAAACAAAAAATAAAAATGGTAACCGTTGTTCAAACAAGTCCGCCTTTCTTCCACAGGATGTTATACGCACCGCAACATGATCTTACGTTTGATTGGTCTCTTCCTCATACGCAGATCCTTCACGAATCCGTCCATTTATTTCTCCCTCTGTATGTGTGCCTTGTTCGACTGATACTGGAGTATGCAGTTCAGACTTGCAGCCCCAGGTACGTACAATGCCTGGCCACACACATAGTGAAAGGGGTTGCTAAGATCAAAGTGTAGTATCTGTTCCGATGCATACTGCACCCCATAGACTGGTATTGTCTTGGCCTTCGGGGCTTGATTTACGCCGGTCTATGGGTCTGTCCTGTGCAGTTCTAGGAGGTCCACCCTCCCAGGCTTCGCCCCCCCCCCCTCTTTGGGGGAGAAGTAAGTTTATTGCTTACTGCCTGAGGCGCCCCTACCAGGGAATGCCGACGGGGCTGCCCAGGCAACTTTTAATGGCCAGAGTGCTCACCTTCTCGAGCGCTGGCTTTTCAAACCCCACTTTCCCGACCCGACCTTGGGTGACATCTTACCTTGTGGGAGTAAGATAAAACTGTCCTTGTGCCTAACTCCTGGAGAGGAGTAAATAAATACGATGAGCGGCTGATCCTTCTTACACTTGAACAGCAAAGACTTTTTATTAATTTAATTAAATTTCTTGTCAATTTCAACATCTCAGAGTGACGATGAGACATACAAACTTCTGTCCGTGCAATGAAAAAAAACATTTTTTTTCATGGCTAGTATAGTTGCATTTTTAACTTTTGTCGAACAAACAAAATTACCGTAAATTATCAAATTAATTATTTTCATATAAAAAAAAAGTCCAAGAAACTAGTTTAACAAGAATATTTCCTGATTTTCTCTGCAGGGAATTTACTCTAACTTAATAGATCCCGCACTGTCTACCAAGCTCCAGCCCCTGTTTCATCACCGCAATGTTGCATCCCTGTGTTTGTTTTACAAGTACTTCAATGGAATATGCTCCGACGAACTTACTGTATTTGTACCCCTTCAACATAAATATCCCTGAATAACCTGACAAGCAGCAAAATTCCACCCCTTCACTGTAGAGGACTTCTACTCTAATAACTTCTTTCCCTGCTCCATGTTTCCCCGACTGTAGCAACATGCAAAAATTTTAATGTAATGTGAACAAACAACTCCTAACTTAGGATGCTCCCTATAAATCTGGCCCCAAACCACAGTAACCCCTTCACGTCTCAGCGCCAATTTGCTTGGTTTGGAGGGGGGGGGGTGACAAAAGGCAAAAGAAATATTATTGCCATAACGTTTTAATAAGAACGAACAATTTCTTTGATCAACCCCATCAGCTAATAAAAAAAAAAACAATAACAAAACAAAAACAAAGAACATGACAAACCATAAATTGTCTTTGCTGATATCCAATTAGAATTCTTCGAAAAACATTCTTTAGAGATTCATCGCAGGAATCCACGTTGCCATATTGAAGTTGCTTCTCCCAACAATTTTCCTAAAAAAAAAAAACAAAAAAAAAAACAACAATATTAAGAGTTCATGGCCAGTAATCATTACATTGATAGAGATATACAAAAAAAAACACAATATTAAGAGTTCATAGCCAGTAATCATTACATTGATAGAGTGATAGAAAAACCCCCCCCAAAAAACCATAATATTAAGAGGTCATGGCCAGTAATGATCACATTGATAGAGAAATAGAACCCCCCCCCCCCCCACACACACACACAATATTAAGAGTTCATGGCCAGTAATGATCACATTGATAGAGAAATAGAACCCCCCCCCCACCACACACACACAATATTAAGAGTTCATGGCCAGTAATGATCACATTGATAGAGAAATAGAACCCCCCACACACACACACACACAATATTAAGAGTTCATGGCCAGTAATGATCACATTGATAGAGAAATAGAACCCCCCCCCCCCCCACACACACACAATATTAAGAGTTCATGGCCAGTAATGATCACATTGATAGAGTGATAGAAAAAAAAAAAAACGGATAGCAAAAGGAATAGAGTGAAAGAGATAAAAAAGAGATAGGATGACATATAGCGATAGATATATATATATAGAGGGGGAGGGGTAAAGAGAGATAACAACAGAGAAAGAGAGATTGAGAGTTATAGATTGATACATGGAGGGAGTAAGAGAAACAAAGGGAGACAGAGAAGGAAAAGTAGAGTGATGGAGAGATAGATAGACAAACATATATATATATATATATATATATCTAGAGAGAGTGAGAGAGAGAAAAAGATTAATATAAAGAGAAACAGGAGAGATTGAATAAAAATGACAAAAGAATACGCTTGTTAAGGACGAAATTAACCCCCCCCCCCTCCACACTAATTCTTAACATTATTAAGCAAAGCACGACGTCTGAGTTCTCACCCATCGCTGTTGCCTTACACTCGTCGCACATAAACTGGTTATCCTCTCTCAACCTACCAGTACTTCCACTGCACATGTTCACAGGTTAGTCTTTGAGTACTAGAATAAAACTGAAAAATACAAGGTATATACCCGAAGCCATTATCGAGATAATATTTCCATATGGCATATCAAACCTTTTTGAACACATGCTCATATTTTACCGATAGCTGGAGAGACATGTTCGGAACTTTCTCAAGTGTTGGCATGAATGTGACAGATTCAACTAAATTTTAACTTGGCTCGGACGCTCACGTAGTCTGCGATGGTATCCATTACACCATTCGTGTGGAAAAAAATTTTTTTAAAAAAGGTAAAAAAAAAAGGAAAAAAAAGGTAAAAAAAAAAATTTAAAAAAAAAAATTAAAAAAAAAAAAATTAAAAAAAAAAAGGAAAAAAAAAAGAAGAAAAAAAAAAAATAAAAAAAAAAAAATTAAAAAAAAATTAAAAAAAAAAAAAAATCTATAAATATTTTGATCCGACTCACCTTGAGATATTTCAGACTGCACTCGACGGCATCGGTGATCATTTCTAAAGACGGAAGTTGCCGATGCGTTGCATCGTGACGCAACACCACAAGCCATTCTGGAAGGTTGA
Organism: Sepiola atlantica; assembly: GCA_963556195.1. Lineage (NCBI taxonomy): Eukaryota > Metazoa > Mollusca > Cephalopoda > Sepiida > Sepiolidae > Sepiola > Sepiola atlantica. The sequence goes on along the minus strand of OY744540.1, from coordinate 5,301,069 downwards.
GCTGTCAGAGAGCAAGAAAAACACATCGGAAACATTAATGTCTGATCGAAATATCTGTTTGCTTAGAGCATTTGGATAATTCGGACTACTGTTCTCATCATGGCTGTTATTCTCACAACGTTTCAGCCGATGTAACCTCCGACCTTCTTCAGGTGCATCTCTTTGTCGAACTCGGGAATCTGTGCGGGATCCTTTATTTAATCCACGGGGGGTAGCTTGCTCTCGTTCCGTCAGCCACGAATTGGTAGAAGTCATATCAATCATCTCCATTCAAAGGAGAGTCGAAAATGGACCTTGGGTTTACTTTCGGCAGCCTCATAACTCTCGCTTCCCTTATTTTGTCCTTTAGTCCTCACATTCCATGAACAATGTTTCTGACAAAGGGAGAAGAATTGCTGTTTTCTGGGTCGGAATCTATCTAACACTTATCGTTGGCTAGTTTTTGACCTCGAAATAGTATTTTTATTCTTAGCTCCTTACATCAAGTGGCTTCATGCCTTGTCTGGAGCGACTTCCATAAAATAAAAAAAAAGTAATTTCTAACTGCATTCATAGCATCACCCGTACTGAGGATTGAACTTACAACCTCCAGAAAACTGTCACTTAGAACTAATTATACTAAGCACCTTTATCCGTTGCGCAACGGGTCCTTGGGGACAATTCTAGTATGAATTTTCATTATGCGAAACGTTGTGAGTATAACATTCAAGATGAGAACAGTAGTCTGAATAATCCAACTTATCAATCCTCATCTCAAAATTTTTTTAAACATATCTGTTTGCTTACTATATCTTTTAGGGCAGGAGGTTGTCAGAAATCAAGTTTTTTTTTTTTTAATACAACTATCCAACAATTGCCAGTTTGTAAAACGGACGTTAAACCAAATATAATGACGAGGAGAATTTGAAATACGGTTGCATACAAAGTCGGGGAAGGTTTGACCCAGAACACACAAAAGAATGCACAGAAGCAACATTGCCACTTTCACTCCACTAGTATGCGGTTCCCCAGCTGACACGTCTTTACTTGCCGCATGCAGAGATAGAAACGACCAATCCTGATGCCGACTTCTCTTGGATTTTCAGAGCCTTGTAAGCCGGGTACCTCTGACACTACCACATTGCCACCACCCCTACGACGGTGAGGAATGGTTGGACTTTAGAGGCGTGTTGCTGTTTTTGCAGCGGCGTTCACCCTCGTCACGTTAAACCGGCTTCTTACCTGGCTGGCACCACATCCCGAACCATAGCAGCCCATACACTACAAAGTATTTCATAAACAGTAGGTTCTGTTTAGGTCATAAACAAAAAATGTCTCCAGTCTAATAAACTTCCTAGCCGGCCTAATTATTATCCGAAAGAAACTTAAGCAAACTAAATTATAATCAGGCCAATAAGATTGTGGAAGAAAAAAAAAAAAAAAACAAGCCGCGCATGCGTGGTCCCCCTCTGTATATGACTTGATGTGGCGAGTGTAAAATGCAATAAATTTAGGCAATTTGGGGCATTTTTGACCCCCCTTTGACCACCTGAGGATGCGAACCAGAATTTTTCTAAGGTCAAGGATGCTCATTTTATATCCAGAACAATTGCCCTTACATTTTGGGCAAGTTTCAGAAAAATTGAATGGATGGATCAAAAGTTATGGGAGAAAAGGGTCATATTTTGCCATTTTGAGGGCTTTTGATCCCCTGGGGGCGCGAACCAGATTTTTTCCAAGGTCAGCGATACTTATTTTCTATTAGGAACAATTGCCTCCACATTTTGGCCAAGTTTCAGAGAAATTGAATGGATGGATGAAAAGTTATGGGGCAAAAAATGTCATTTTTTGCCATTTCGGGGCCTTTTGACCCCCTGGGGGGCTAACCAGATTTTTTTTTAAAAATCGGAGAATTTCACTTTCTAACCTGACCAAAGTTACAACTACTTACAAAATTTCAGAGAAATTCAATGGATGGTTGCGGAGAAAAATCCGGACGGACGGACATGCCTCAAAACATAAGTCCCCCGATTTTATAAATCGGGGGACCAAAAATTACAGCCTAATCCGAATCAAGTATCGATATATGTCAGACGGATTGCTATTTGGGTCTGACTTTGAAAATCCGACAAGACAAATTTATATGATAGATATAGATACATCATCTCTTATTTGAAATGTACAAACCTTCTTAGCGATTGACACGAGGTTGTTCCTAACAGAATATTTTACTTTCATTGTCTCCGTGATGTCATTGACAAATCTAAAAAAAAGAAACAAATTCAGAAAATTAATTAAAATAAAAAATAAAATTACTTAGAATAAAAAATAAAATTAATTAAAATAAAAAATAAAATTAATTAAAATAAAAAATAAAATTAATTAAAATAAAAAATAAAATTAATTAAAATAAAAAATAAAATTACTTAAAATAAAAAATAAAATTAATTAAAATAAAAAATAAAATTAATTAAAATAAAAAATAAAATTAATTAAAATAAAAAATAAAATTAATTAAAATAAAAAATAAAATAAATTAAAATAAAAAATAAAATTAATTAAAATAAAAAATAAAATTACTTAAAATAAAAAATAAAATTACTTAAAATAAAAAATAAAATTACTTAAAATAAAAAATAAAATTACTTAAAATAAAAAATAAAATTAATTAAAATAAAAAATAAAATTACTTAAAATAAAAAATAAAATTAATTAAAATAAAAAATAAAATTAATTAAAATAAAAAATAAAATTAATTAAAATAAAAAATAAAATTACTTAAAATAAAAAATAAAATTACTTAAAATAAAAAATAAAATTAATTAAAATAAAAAATAAAATTAATTAAAATAAAAAATAAAATTAATTAAAATAAAAAATAAAATTACTTAAAATAAAAAATAAAATTAATTAAAATAAAAAATAAAATTAATTAAAATAAAAAATAAAATTAATTAAAATAAAAAATAAAATTACTTAAAATAAAAAATAAAATTACTTAAAATAAAAAATAAAATTAATTAAAATAAAAAATAAAATTACTTAAAATAAAAAATAAAATTAATTAAAATAAAAAATAAAATTAATTAAAATAAAAAATAAAATTAATTAAAATAAAAAATAAAATTAATTAAAATAAAAAATAAAATTAATTAAAATAAAAAATAAAATTAATTAAAATAAAAAATAAAATTAATTAAAATAAAAAATAAAATTAATTAAAATAAAAAATAAAATTACTTAAAATAAAAAATAAAATTACTTAAAATAAAAAATAAAATTAATTAAAATAAAAAATAAAATTAATTAAAATAAAAAATAAAATTACTTAAAATAAAAAATAAAATTAATTAAAATAAAAAATAAAATTAATTAAAATAAAAAATAAAATTACTTAAAATAAAAAATAAAATTAATTAAAATAAAAAATAAAATTACTTAAAATAAAAAATAAAATTAATTAAAATAAAAAATAAAATTAATTAAAATAAAAAATAAAATTAATTAAAATAAAAAATAAAATTACTTAAAATAAAAAATAAAATTACTTAAAATAAAAAATAAAATTAATTAAAATAAAAAATAAAATTAATTAAAATAAAAAATAAAATTACTTAAAATAAAAAATAAAATTAATTAAAATAAAAAATAAAATTACTTAAAATAAAAAATAAAATTAATTAAAATAAAAAATAAAATAACGTCGGAAGATCTTTACATCATCCTTATCATCATATTTAGTTTAACGTCCGTTTGACATGCTGGCATGTGTTGGACGGCTTTAAGAAATTGATTTCCAAACTACCCTATCTCTGGACAGGTCTTCATTTATACCCCCTTTCACGCAAGCCTATTTTTATCATTTCCTCTTATGTTTTCCTTGGTCTTCTTCTGTGAACTGGACCTGCTACCTTAACTGTTCTACATCTACCAAACCAAGAACTCTCATCCATTCTTTCAACATGGTCATACCATCAAAGTCTCCCGAAACGGTCCAGATTTCATCTGAGGTCATCCGAACTAAGCCTGTCTTCAAGACTCACGTTACACATTCATCGTAGAATTTAGAGAGAGAGAATCATTAATACTTTGGATTCCTATGGATTGATAAACAAAAAAAAAAAAACAGGGAGACGGAACGAGTTCCCAGTGTAGTAAAAGGTAATTTGACTAACTGTTGCAAGTTACTAATGAGTCACCACTTATTAAGGCTAAAAACCACTCGAGGATGAAGGTTAATAAGATGGATAGATTGTCAGTTGAATGATGAAGAATATTATGAGAGGATTGAAAATGAATGGAACGAACAAAATGGAGATGGTTCACGACAAGTATTTATTGACAGTAGATTTGAAGATGATTATGTTGCAGCCTGCAGGGAAGTAGTCACATGGTAACATGTTCTATGGATGAGAAGTTAATTCTGAAAGGTTTTTTTACAGTTGTGGTAGGAGTTCTTGCTGTGAATGTCTTACAAAGAGAAACCAGAGATTGGCGCTCAGTCGAGCAACTTCTATAGAAATAACGGTAGAGCAGAGAAAGACTAGTACGTTTCCAGTAAAAAGCAGCTTTCTGCATAGCAAAGAGTCTTTTAATTGGCTGTTAAGAGTTATAAATAAACATAATCCAATTTTACCGTAATTTACAGCAAGATTCTAGGATTACATGCTGATTTTTTTTCTTCTGTTTAGCTAATTGTTATTTTAGCAATTTGGGTGAAAACCGTTTGGGTTATGCAAATACCATCAGTGGTTCAAAAGTTATAAGAATTAAAAATGCAGAAATTTCTGGGTTTTTTTCCGTGAATATTTTGTTTGAATAATCCTCAACAAAAAGTGGGCGTTCCTGAATAACCGGTAACCGATCTGAGGGAGATAACTCTATTTTTCTTAGACGCCGCTATTCCGAATTCATCGTTGTCATGAAATGAGATAACTTTTTTTATGTCACAAGGATAACTTTTAAGCGCTTTTATTTCCATGTCACAAACTTTATAACAATTTTAAAAAAATGTTACGATCTTTAACAGAAAGAAAGAAAATGCGACAGCAGTTTTTAATCAAGTCTGCGTTTTTAAATGGCACAAGGATAACTTTTAAACGCTTTTATTTACATGTCACACAAAAAACATCTCATAATTGTTATAAAGTTTGTGACATTTACAAAAAAAGTCGCATTTTCTTTCTTTCTTTAATTGTTATAAAGTTTGTGACATGTAAATAAAAACGAACATTTACAAAAACAGTCGTATTTTCTTTCTTTTATTTTTATTAATTGTTATAAAGTTTGTGATATGTAAATAAAAACGGACATTTACAAAAACAGTCGTATTTTCTTTCTTTTATTTTTATTAATTGTTATAAAGTTTGTGACATGTAAATAAAAACGAACATTTACAAAAACAGTCGCATTTTCTTTCTTTCATTTTTATTAATTGTTATAAAGTTTGTGATATGTAAATAAAAACGGACATTTACAAAAATATTCGCATTTTCTTTCATACAGCGATAAAAAAAAGAGTTATCTCCCTTGTCAAAGTTACAGGGGATTCGGAATAGCGGCGTCTAAGAAAAATAAAGTTATCTCCCTCAAAGCGGTTACTGGTTTTTCCAGGAGCGCCAAAAAGTGGGTCAAAATACGGACTTCATCATTTTAAAAAGATTCAGTCATTTTGCTGCTTATATAGATCAGGGCACATATTAAAAATGCAGTTACACAGGTGAAAATCGCAGTTTCAAATAAATTAACCGAAAAACACTTTGATATACTTATGTATCAGGCAAAAATAGGTATCTACACTAAAAATTATGGAAAATTATTGTGTAGAATTTTAATTAAAAATAAAAATCAGTTTGACCGTATTTTGATCAACCGTCATTTATACAAGCGGAATCAGGGGGCCGTAACTCAGTCTGTCATATAAACACGTAATAAATCAATTGCGTTCGGCAAAATATGATAAAACTGATTTTTTTTTGTTAATTAAAATTCCACTCGATAATTTTTCCTAATTTTTGGTGAGGATACTTATTTTTGCCCGATACGTAAGTATAAACAATAGTTTTTATTTGAAAATGCGTTTTTCATATGTGCCCTCAGCTGTATAAGCACCGTAATCTCTCCACTATTTATTTTTTAAGCTATTCTTATAAAACTTTGTATTCTTATGTAAAATGATGTGTTCTTTCTGATTATGCAGTCAGATTTTATGTATCTTTTTACATTAAGCCATGAATTATAAATTAAATGTGTAAATTTGAAAGTTTTTAAAACTGGCACGTTGTGAGTATTCACGAACGTATTATATTATTCACTTGAAGACATTGGGAAGATCTTTTATGACGGCATCCATTAAAATAGATCAAAGACGAAGTTGAAGTGTAGTATCATGAGAACAGATACTCCACTTTGCTCCTATTCAAAAGTTCAAGTCCTGGTTATCACTTTAAACCCGTGTTGTGCCTACCCAGCATTCTCCGGGATTCATTGATCGCACATTGTAAATTAATTTAGATTAAAAGTAGAATAAATAAAATTTAATAAATAAAATAAATTAATAAATAAAATAAATATAAAATAATGAAAATAATAAATAAAATAAAAATAAATAAATAAAACAAAATACATAAAATAAATAAAAATAATAAAGTAAATAAAACAAAATAAATAGAAAATAAAAATAAATAAAATAAAAATAAATAATAAAAATAAATAAAATAAAAAAATAAAATGAATTAATAAAATAATAAATAAAATGAATAAAATAAAAAATAAATAAAAATTAAAAAAATAAAATAAAATAAATAAAATAATAAATAAAAGAAATAAGTGGAAAACAAAGCAAAATAAAAATAACAATGTGCAAGTCACGTATAGGCGAGAAACACACATACATAAAAATATTAAAAGTTGTCACAAAATGTTAATATAGAAAAGAAAGGAAAATAAGTGCAAGTTTAGAATTGGATCGACATGAAAAAAAAATAAATTAAGAAATATTTCGATGATGTATATACCCGTGACAGAAAGCATATATCATATACGAAAAATCACGTAAATTTATCAAGTAGTTTTTTTTTTTTTTTACAAAAGAAAATAAATTTAAGTAAGAACGAAAAAAAAAATAATGACTGACATTGGCGGTCAGACTCGAACATACTTTTTTTTAAGACTAAAAAATGCTTTAAAATAAGTTAAAACACAACAAGACTTATCCAGATAGGTAGAAGAGTAACTTATCTTGCCTTTGGTAACATTTATTTGTTGTATATTTGTTTTATTCACCCCCTTTTTTGTTTTGTTGGCTCATGTTAAAAGTGGCCCTTTTTTTAAAGGCCAATTCTAAACTCCAACTTTTGAGTCAAGAGTTATCTCTCTTGCCTGGCAATTACAATGTCCAATATGGCGTTGTTATAAAGATAATCGTCATTTACCGATAACATTTGATTTTCTTTTGTAAAAAAAACAAACAAAAAAAAACTATTTGATCAATTTACGTGATTTTTGGTATACGATATATGTTTTCCGTCACGGGTACGTACATCATAAAGATATTTCTTAATTCTTTTTTTTTCATGTCTGTCTAATTCTAAACTTGCACCGGAAAATATGCTCAATACTGAATAAAGGGAGATAAATCATATTTAAAGTTGAAATCTTTTTTTTTTTTCATGCCTGTCTAATTCTAAACTTGCACCGGAAAATAGGCTCAATACTGAATAAAGGGAGATAAATCATATTTAAAGTTGAAATCTTTTTTTTTTTTAAAGACAGTTCTCGGTAGAAACTGATATTACCCTTTTGGGAATTTAAATGTAAGAAAACAAAAAAAATGTCCTGAGCGCTTTAACCCTTTTTATATTAGTTTGACATCAAAGATACTGAATACCTATTTAATGGGTGTGCTGATGCAACATCATACTAATACCTACTCACACTTGCCAAACAGGTTCGTTGCAGATGTGAAACAAGTTGCAGTTTGATACATTTTTCGTTGAATATTATATTAAATAGGCATTTTGTTGGAATGTGTCATATTTGAAACAAAAACATTTAAGGGTTAAATATACTATCTGCCTTTAACCCAACTCCCCACATCTTTAGTGTGTTATCTTTTTGTGGTCACTAAATTTTTAAACTATAGGTATAATAAAATGTATTTTGTCCTTGAAATAAATGGAGGGGGTGGGTAATGTAATTTGAGAGACCTAAAAATATATAAGTTTTTTGTTTTTTTTAAATAAAAATATCTTATATTAACCTTAATTAATTAATAGTGAAAATTTAATTAGAATCGGATATTTCCTTGATATTTGGTGAATTTTTTTTTTTTTAAATCGGGGAGGGTAGAGGGTCATTTTTTGAGTTAAAAAAAAAAACAAAACAATTAATTTAGATTTCATTGCCCGACCATAAAAATGTTTTGTTTACGTTTGAGAATGATCATATATAGTGTCATGCTAAATCTGTTCCTTTCAACTACCAGCGTAATTGCAGTGCCTAATTTACATTTGGTCCATTGGTTTAAAATGAACCTTATTATATCCCCCCCCCCCCCCCCCAACCGAAAAAAAATAACACAGCTCCTCAGAAATGATGAAGGACACTTACCTGATAAGAGCTAGCCCATAAAGATTTCGGAGTTTGTGGTTTAATTCCCCATCCATCGGACCAGCAGTCATTTCCGTTTGATGTTCTAGCCCAGCGCCAATTAGGGCTGCGGTGTTTTCAATGCCAGTTGGCAACTTGGGAATTCTGCGAGGAAAAAAAAAGAAGACAAATAAGAAAGCAAAACAAAATCAAAGACATTATATTTCTTCATTTTTGAGATAAGTATTGACACTTTGTAGTATTCGGACTAGCGTTCTCATCTTCGGTGCTATTCTCACAACGTTTCGGCCGATGTAACCTCAGACCTTCTTTAGCTGCGTCTTGTAGAACTCGGGAATCTGTAACCCCGTGGATTAAATAAAGTGTTCAGTTCGAAATTTCTATACAGATTCCGAGGGATTTTATTTACCTCCTCTCTAGGAAGTTAGGCACAAGGTCAGGCGTGGGTTTTGATGAAAGTGTTTCTGTGGAACGAACTGGATTCAAACCCGGCACACCCAGGTCCTCAGTCAACGTCATTAACCACTTAGCTATCGTGCCATCCCCTACACGTACAGATTCCTACGTATGACGTAAAGATTACCGAGTTCTACAAGATGGCGGTTGAAGAAGGTCGGAGGTTATGGCGGTTGAAACGTTGCGAGAACATCGAAGATGAGAACAGTAGTCCGAATAATACACAAGAGTCCGCACCCCCATACAAAAATATGTTGATACTAAACATTCGAATGAAAACACTATCCAAATAATCCAAATACTATAAGATCAAAGACATTGTTATTTTTTTCGTTTATTCCTGTAAAGCACCTGATTTTTAGAAAGAATCGGGGTAACCAATACCAACAACAGAATCGAACTAGCCAAAAAAGTTGTATTCAGCCTTTGGAATTCCCTTCCTGCTTCCTGTTTCCCTGACCATACTAACATACAGACATTTAAATGTAATGAGAACAAGCATCTCGCTGCAAAACTCCTTATATATGATTCCCCTTCTTCTTCTTTCGTTTGCTTCACAGCATCTCACTGTTAGATCACCAGCTCGGTTGAGAAAAGACATGTTAATGTTTTGTTGTCTAGCGCAGCTATGCCGGCTTCGCCGTTGGGTGGTCGGCTGGGTTTAAGGCATGACTCGATGATGTGGTCTACTGTCTGTTCAGAGTGACCACAGCCGCAGACAGCCGAGTCCCTGAGTCCCCATCCTTTCATGGTCGCGGCGAAACGGTCGACACCTGTCCTGAGGCGGTTGAACATTGTCCACTGCCGGCGAGGGAGGTCCATGCCTGGTAGGTTATCCGAGTCCTCCACAAATCTGTGCAACCTTGATTTATCTGCTGTCTGCCATTCCTCCGTCCAGCAACGTTTTAGCCAGATTCGTTTTGTGACGTCACCGGGTGTTGAAAGCAGGAGATAAAGTCAGCCGTTTCGTGGCCTCCTCCATAAGTACCTGCTAACAACAGCGAAACTAATGACTTTAGACCGCTTCCAGCGACCCCAGCAGAACGGAGCTAAAAAAGTTGTATTCATCTGAAGTTACGTTTATCACTAAATGCACAAATTTGACGCATCTTAGATTTGTCCAAACATTTCTATAAAAGGCTTTGTCCGTCAGATGGTCTGTCGTACCTTATTTAAAAAAAAATCAAATCCAGACAATGTATGTAAGGAGCTAAAAAGGGTGAAAGATGATTATCGCAAAGACAGGTGATGCCTATTGACCATAATCTTGAAAAGACCAAGGCTATCGATAGGAGGAAAACAGTCAGCAAAATCTTATATTGAAATAAATAAAACTTTAAAATGCTTTCAGAAGTTTAAAACTATGCCAGTTGGTAGAAAATTAAATTTTCATGCATTTGGAAACATGTATTTCTTGTATCTTTTTTTATTTCTGCTGTTAACTATACTACATGATCACCAAATCTTTTGATGTGGATCTTCTGATGTAGACCTTTGCAAAATATAAACAATGGCACCAAATTGGCCGACCTATGTATTGGTGATGACAGTGTTAACGCTCCTCGGGTTAGTAATAGCAGAAGTTTCCTGAACTTACTCCATTCTCGGCCTTTTGGCTAAGATCAAAGTGTAGTATCTGTTCCGATGGATACTGCACCCCATAGACTGGTATTGTCTTGGCCTTAGGGGCTTGATTTACGCCGGTCTATGGGTCTGTCCTGTGCAGTTCTAGGAAGTCCACCCTCCCAGGCTTCGCCTCCCCTCTTTGGTGAGGAGTAAGTTTATTGCTTACTGCCTGAGGCTCCCCTACCGGGGAATGCCGACGGGGCTGCCCAGGCAATTTTTAAACCCCACTTTCCCGACCCGACCTTGGGTCACATCTTACTGATGGGAGTAAGATAAAAACTGGCCTTGTGCCTAACTCCTGGAGAGGAGTAAATCAATACTCCATCCACTCCTGTCTCATGCAATCACACTAGCACCTGCTCCAGCCTGTGCTCCAATGATATCACCACGGTAACAAAACTTCGCGACAACCTCAATAGCTTCACAATCATCTCATCCATCTTCATTGGATTACGGTTTTGGCAATGTTGTATCATGTTTGTATCATGTTGTATCATGTTTGTATCATGTTTGTATCATGTTTGTATCATGTTTGTATCATGTTTGTTTCTTCTTTACCTACAACTAGCATTCAAAGCAGCTGAGGATACATTTTTGGCAGAGCAGATATTCTTGGTCGGATCGAGATATGATTGGATTTGGTACTAGGAGGTACACCCTTCCAGGCATTACCTGCTTCTTCTGAGTGGGGTGCTGGTATATTTCCAATTGTCCCGTGAATGCTGACGGGACTCACTCTCGGTTATTTTGGGATCAGACCAGAATGTAGCCCCGAGGGTATATAACACCTGTAACAAATCAAAAACGTATTACTTACCTGGATTTCCAAACAGAAATTCTGCCGAGAGCATGTTTCTGTTTCTTTCGGTCATTGCTGTACAATTCCTGATAGACCTCCTCAAATTCTTCACTAAAAAACAAAACAAGGAATTAAGTAAACTTAATCTCTGGTCACATATTTTTGCTCGTCTGGGAGAATTATATAATTGTGAAAGAACTACAAACTTCGGTAAAGCAAAAAAAATTGTTTCGAACTATCAAAATAATTTCCAACGCTATTGATAATGTTTACCCATTCATTTTTATTATTATCGCTTATGTTTGAATTCATGTTTTGAAACATAATGTAAATCAAATCTATGACGTCATACCAAAGCTATAATTATTTTGTAATGTTTTAAGCTTTATTTATAAGGAAGTCCAAATAGGTCAGTTGGTAGAACCTCAAACTGAAGATGTCAAGGTTTCAGTTTCGATTTCCGGTCATGGCATCTGCTTTATTTATTTATTTTTTCAAATGGAAATCGCTCCAGACAAGACATGAAGCAACTTGATGTAAGGAGCTAAAAAAACAAAAAACAAATACCACTTCAAAACCCAGCCAACGGTGACACATGAAGACATGACGTAGAATCTGCATACCCACAAAAGAACAAAGATTTGGACTTTTTTTGTTAATGACTCAATAAACTTAATGGCTAGTTAGGGGTTTTTAATTTTTTTTTATCCAGACAAGGCATGAAGCCACTTGATGTAAGAAGCTAACAAGAACAAAAGATGATTATCGCTAAGACAGGAGATGCCTATTAGCCTTACTGTTGAAAAAACCACGGCTATAGATAGGAGGAAAACAGTCAGCAGGAATAAAGTTCCACAAGCCTGCGGTTCTTGGAAAGAAGCTACTGGAATAGGAAGCTGTATAACAATGAAGTATCAAAACAGTGAATTGATGAAGATCACTAGACCAACGAGTCAAACGAGCTGGAACAAAAGAAGCAGGGAACAGATCAAACTACCCCGAAGAACACGTGCCATAATAGTATTTATAGAAAAGACTGAGACTAGCAACATCACGTCTGTGAGAGAGAGAGGGTGCAGAGAAGAAGAAAAGGTAGGGTCAATCAAATTATAGATACGTTTTTGTACCTTATCAACAACCCTCAAATGAAACAGAGATTCATGAGCCCAAATATGACAAGAGTACTCCTTACTTGCTCCCTAGTGGCACAAGGCTGGAAGATGAGGAAAACCAATTCTTCTGAAGGATGGGGGTCATTCTGGTTAGGTACAAAAATAACAATAACTCATCCGCATACACCGCTGCCTAAAAAAGAGGAGGTAATGCCCAGGTGGATGTACCTATTAAACCAGAGATGGACCATAACTCATCTCAACAAAGAATCTGGTACTGCCATAGCAGTTCCTAGGTTGTCGGATTGATTTCTGAAGATGGATCTTTGGCTAGGTATGAAATAAAAATGTAAAGTGGTCGATGATAGCGTGATAGATGTAGGGGAGGGCATCACTTCTTTCCCAGGATTACTCCACTTATCTTTGGTCCTTACCTTATGATGATAAGGGGACATCAAGAACCATTCTTTTAAGTCTTTCATATGACTTGACCGAGCATTGCACCCTGGTCTTCCGGGCCATTAGTGAATACTCACAAAGAATTAGACACGCATTTAAGCATCTTATGTAAAGTATGCAAATAATGATGACGTCATCGATTTTATGGGGCGCTTTGGAGGTCCCTAGAACAATCTAACCATTACTCTGAATGGGCCGGTATGAAATACAGACTTGAAAGTCTTTAAAAAAAAAAAATAAATAAGAAAAAAATAAATAAATAAAATAAATAAAAAAAATAAAAAATAAAAAAAATAAATAAATAAATTAAAAAAAAAATATAAATAAATCAATAAAAAAAAAAAAAAATTTAAAAAAAAAAAAAAAAAAATTAAAAAAAAAAAAAAAAAAAAGGTACCGTCAACCGGATAGGTTTTGAGGCATTTGTTCCTACTGCGTCGCTTTCGTTGCGAAAATAAAGCCTATTTCTAGAATGAATGACCCTTAGATTTTGATCGTCTTAAAAAAGTGAAGAAAAAAAAAAATTATTTCAGCTTTTGGTACTTGTCCATATTAGGGCCCAAGCTAAAATCGACTTGGCGTTGGTAGATTCCAGATGTTCGGGCGGAAAAAGCCGAATCAAAAGTAGGTTGCCTTGCGTCGAAAAAATCCAAAACGAGGATGGATGTATAACTGGAAAAAATGTTTTTTTAATTTTTTTTTTAGAAAAATATCACTGAACAAGTGTTAAAACGAAGTTAGGGTTCGATCAATTTTTATTTCCAATTAGTGAATTTTGCGATTCAATCAATTAAAATGTTAACTTATCGTCTGCTTATTTTCTTGAATTCTGTATGGATAAGCGCTTCGAGATTTTCCGGCCGTCTCCATAAAAATTCGGAAACTACCGACGCCAAGTCAGTTTTAGCTTGGGTCCTAATCTGGACTGGTACCCAGCTTTATAGATATAGAGAGATTTTTTTTTATGTAAAAAACTTATCATAGTAGCCCCTATGACAGGGCTACTATGATAATGCATTTTATAATGCATTATCATACAATATCATTATAACCTCCGCCTTGTAAGAAAGCGCATAAACATTCTTCGGAACAGAAAAAGATGACTACGCACAGCTGAAATAATCAGTGCCACTTGTGCATTTTCTCACACCAGATGTAGATGGACGTGAATATGCAAAATCGTGCGATGAAACGTTTTTGTGATTTTTTCTCCTTTGGCAAAATATAGCCCTCAAGCATATTTTTTTTTAAGAACTTCTCGCACTTCCAGGAAAATTAAAATATATTACAGTTGCACCAAACAAATGTTGCAGCCCAGTTTTAGGGGTCAAACAAATCAAAGTTGATCAGTTAAAAGCGAAAAATACAGGTTGACATACGATTATCATAGTAGCCCCGAATGTCAAAGTGATCCTGGTTGATCGTACTTGTTCAGAACAGATTCCATGAATTTAATGGAGATTCCCGAGTTTTGACGACAAATTCCGGACTTGGCCGGGATATGCCGATGATCAATTTGCTAGTACAAATGAAAAAGGTAGTTCACTTTTGCAGATTTCTCACTTGTACCCATTTTCGGATAAAGAAAATCATTCACCTTTTTCTTCCTACTACTATTTCGGGAACATCGCTTCCTACTACTTCTAATATTTCCTAATAAATAGGTCTAATTCCAATTAATTGGTTTCTGTTTTTTCATTTGCAGACCTCACCCACAACCACAAAAAAGCATTGGAAGTCTACCACTAACCATAAGTCTATGTGGCAATGCCCCCCCCCCCCCCAAAAAACATGACCGAAAGAATGACATAAAAAAAAACAATTTATAGGCCTTTGTCCTTCATTTTCAGTCTTCTTCCTGACCACTCTAGCTTTTTTTAGGGCATTAACCAGCTTTTTTTTTTTAGCTCTAGGGAAGATATATTCTGTGCGCTTTTTGGAGCGGTTGGGGAGGGTTTCTACTTCTTATTAAGTGTGGTTTTACAGGGGGGGGGGGGGTACGTCCTTTTTTTTAGGAGGGGGTGAGGCTTCGCCACAAATTGGCCACAAGATTAACATCTTCCGCTAAATCACCATCGGGTTATTTTTTTTTGTGAGGGGTGGGGCTTTGTCACTCGGACTTAGGGTTAGTGGTAGGGTTATTTATTTTTAGGGGGAGTTTTGCCACTTGGATCAGGGGTTGTTTTTTTTTTGTTGTTCTCTTCATGTTTTATTTTCTAGTTTCTTTTTTGATAAAATTATATTTTGTAAATAACTTATTTTTATTAATAATAAAAAGTAATTTTTTTTTACTAACTTTTTAGCATGGAATCCCCCCCCCCCCCAATAAAAATGCACAAAAGTCATCGCCTGTGGCTTTGTAACGAGAGAAAATAAAATGGGTGATCTGCTCTAAAAGAAGCTAGTGTGACCCGGAACTGGGAGACCATTATACATTAAATTTATATGCGAAACTGATCCCCCATTCTAAATTTTAAGTTAATTATTATTTTTAAAAATGTTATTGCTTTCGACAAGCTATTTGGAGGTGTTCACACGTAATCGCCTTAAAAAAAAAAAGAAAAATCTGCTTGGGGGATGATTTAACTGAGGGTGTTAATCTATAAATTAACCAAAAGTTTGTTCTGTTCGGGTGACTACGTACGTCAAGACTCAGGAATCTCTGTGAGTACTGGGTGGATTTAGGCATAGAGAAGGGCAAGGAGAAATTGCCCCTTTTTAACCCCCTCAAAAATGAGAGGGCACACAGGCATTTCGGGTATCTTTTACGAGGCTCAGCAGAGTAAAAACGCTAAAAAATACAAATATACAACAAATAAAAGTAACTGTCGTCGATAAAAGTTAATTTAAAACTGTCCTGTGATATTTGTTTGTATTTTTAAACTGTTCCAACTGCTATTTATTAGAAATCAATAGTTTTGTCACACGAACTTGCAAATACAAAATGGCGCTTGCTCGTAAGAGAGCAAGTACAAGACGCCATTTTGTCTATAAAAAAAGTACGAGTTAAAAATGAACAAGAATTTTTTTTTACATCTAATAAAAACCCATTTATAGTACGTAAAAATACAAACAAATATCATAGGTAAGTAGACAAATATCTCTTCTCGACGTAGGTTAAACTCACTTGTTGCATATTTATTTTTATAACCCCGTTCTCGTTCGTTTTTTGGACCCCGTCCGCGACTGTACTGATCATTCTAAAAGATACCCCACACAGACATTTCTTTTAGAATTTGAAAAACTATTTCTTCAGAATAGTACGATGAAACTTGCTATAACTTAGTGCTTTAACTTTTAACGTTATCTCGTTTTACTAAAACATGGTTTAATTTGGATTATTTCGACTACTGTCTTCGATGTTATTCTCACAACGTTTCGGCCGATGTAACCTCCAGCCTTCTTCAGGTGCGTCTTGTCGAACTTGGGAATATGGTCGGAATTTCGAACGGAAACCTCGGAAAGGAATTTCGATTAGTGTTTTAGCGTTCCAATAATAATAAATATATTCTAGAGAAACAAATATCCCGTAAAATCTTAATTCGTTTAATTCTTTCATTTATATATAAATTCATATAATAAATGTCTTCAAATCGAAACAGTTGAAAAAGAATACACGAACTTTCTTTTGTTAAAAAAACTACACATAAATACAAAACATCGACAGCGTAGCGTGTACATTGCAGTTAATTTAACAAGAATGATACACTGAAAATAAACATCACATTTAAATAATTGTGTACAAGTCTTTCATTGTTTAAAGTGAACATGAAATTAACGAAAATTGAGGAGACAAATCAGAATAAAAGAGAAAATAACTAACCGGCTTGACCATGCGGTTTGAGTCGTCGCCATTTTGGTTTTATTCTTGTATTCTTTAAACGGTGTAAACGGAAAAAGTGTCCCTTCGATAAATTCGTCTTTCTTCATAGGAAACTGATAAAATAAAATAAAATAAAATAAAATTACATGAAATTAAATCTCTTTCTTTCATATATATATATATATATATATATATATATATATATATATATATATATATATATATATATATATATATATATATATATATATATAATTATTATTATTAATAAATAAATAAATAAATATTTTTATTTATTTTTTTATTTTTTAAATTTATATATATATATATATATATATATATATATATATATATATATATATATGTATACTAGTATAAAAATTCTTTTATTTATTTATGCTGGAATACAGCTGTACTTGTTATTGAGTACTATTGTATAAACACTGGAGTTTCATTGGATTAACATCTAGGAAACATCAATACAATTACTATATATATATATATATACATATATATATATATATATATATATATATATATATATATGCATATATATGTATATAGTATACAAACATTGTTTGTATAAATAAATAAATAAACACATAAAATGTATACTAAAGAACAGCTCTACTTGTTATTGAGCACTTTTTATGAACACTGGAGTTTCAACGGATTTACATCTACAGATACTAATACAATACATGTAATATATATATATATATATATATATATATATATATATATATATATATATATATATATATATATATCATAGAGACAGGAATAAAATGTTCCAACGTAATGGAAAATTAAAAAAGAAAACCAAAAAATATTATTCATGTATTCATCAACGTTTCGTCTTTATTGTAAGACTTTCTCAGGATGATTTGTTTGAAGAAAAAATGATACACGTGAAAATATGTTTTGCCAGCAGGCTCAGAGCTGCGGGCGATTTGAACAAGAAAATCAAAATATGAGAAACAAGTAGATGGCGGTTGTAGTAACAGTTAGAGTATGGGGTCATTAGGAAGTGGGAAAGGTGGTACAATAAATGTGGAAAAGTGGGAGGCGGAGCGGGGTTCAGCTAGGATTAATTTAAATTATGAAGCGATATGCTAGTTGAATCAATTTATTAATTTAGCCTTGAACTAAACTAGCATATCGCTCTTTCCCCTACCCCCTTCCAAAGTCCAGACAAGTCAATGTGTATGTGGTTAAATCTTGCATCAGGGGTTCTAAAAGTTCCAAGTGTGGCTCCTAGATATTTGTGCACCTTCGACTTCTGGCAGGGTAGACAGGACCGGTCAAAGCAGTGATTTTATGTCTCGTATTCGGCCCAAAAATGAGGTTCATTGTCTGAATCTTGTTATTTCTGCGTAGGGACAAGGGTCCACATATGCAAATGAGCATTGTTTTGCACGGGCGAATTCGTGTTGAAATAAAAGAGTAGAAACTTTCCGCCCGGCGTGTTGTTAAAATTAACGTGACGAGCTGCGACCACATCGAGTGTTCAACGAAGAGAAAAAGGAGAAAGAAATTGAATCGGCATTTTGTGTCACGTTACCCGATTGACAAGAGTCGTGTTTTGGAGAATTTTTAATTGCACTTCTCGAGTCGCATCTTTGAGTGTTGCCGCGGGATAGGGTAACGATCAGAAACAGTAGTTGAGTTCAGCTGACGGAAATCTCCGGTAGGACGGAAATCTCCAGAACGCTTCGGAACCATATGCAAAGGAGATGCCCAAGGACTAGGTGAAGGACGAATAATACCTAGCTGGAGCATGTGATGTTAAAACATTTTTTGTTAACATAGTTCACCCCAAACAAGGCAGGCCACCACTGTAGACGTAAGGGGCTACTGAGGTTTGGGGGGGGAGGCAACCTAATTTGGGAGCTGCGCAGCGAGATATCTGTTTACATTAGTTTTAAATTTCTGCATGTCAGTAACAGCAGGGAGCAGGGAGCAGGGAGGGAGTTCCAGAGTCCAGCAGCACGAGGAAAGAAGCTTTTGGAGTAGAAAGCTCTTCGGCATCTGGGGACCTCCACAGTGTATGGATGGGATTTGACAGATTGTCGTGTTGGTCTAGTGAATCTACGTCGTGGGAGCACCAGAGCAGCAAGTTCATCGGAGCACATTCCATTGAAGTATTTGTAAAACAAGTACAAGGAAGCAACATTGCGGCGATGGGACAGGGGCTGGAGCTTGGTGAACAGTGAGGGACCTATCAAGTTGGCGACTCTTTTTTGGGCCTTGTCTAAGAGGGAGAGACTAGCGGATGATGCACCAGCCCAGATGTGGCAACAATACTCCATGCATGGGCGGATGGTGGCTTTGTAGAGATATAGGATTAAATTCATGCCTAGTTGGCTTTTGTTAATAACAGAATGTGGCATCCTGGAGTTCCATCTCGCCTGACCGCTTCTAGCTAAGAGGCGAGAACAAGATAATACTTCTTGTCGTGATGAGATCTACTCAGGAATTTAATTATCTTTTTGACGGCAACTTCCTTAGTGCGCTTGCTGGATTTGTTGCATCTGTGCAGTTATGTCCTCACATCTATGCAGTCTACTGCGCATGATACAAGCCTAATTACAACTCAACGTAACGCAAGATATTGTGCATGCATATAAACAAAATAGATCTGTCATACCACTGCTACATTACCCCCTGCTTAGGCTTGTAGCAACTGCTACATGTTCAAATATCCCTTTCTTTAAAAGAGACCGATTTGATTATCAACAAGTTGCAATCTAATTCTAAATTGCAAGTGAAAAACGAAAAATTGGTCAATTCTTTCCTTTCATTTCTTTACGGTCACTTTTAAAAGATACATCAATTTGTATCAAAATTACCAAAATGTTAATGTTTATGACATAGTCTGAATTCTTAGTAACGTTTTTTTTCCACTTTTGTATAAAAAGTCCTGTTTTAAGAGATTTTGCCTTTAATGACTTTAATTTTTGTCCCAACAAATGCAGCATTGGTTCTATTTTCAGATTATATGGGTTTATTATCTACCGCTTCCTAAAAATCAGGCCTTTCAGACAAATAAACGCCCCCAAAACCCGCCCAAAACGCCGAAAACGAAAAAAAAAACTGCCAAAAAACGCCAAAAACTGCCAAAAACGTAAAAAAACGCCAAAATACACAAAAAAATGCTGATTTTTCGTGACAATTTTTATTTGAAGTACGATTTCTAGGCCTATTTTCTCATAGATAAAAGATATAATGTCACTAAAAACGACCTAGGCCAAATATGCACAAAAAAGTGCATGACCTACCATAGATACTGCTAAACTTCACAGTGTACGCAGATCACCAGTATGGAAAATGACAATTTTTTGCCGGATCTTTGAATGTTCGGCTAAAATTTGATGAAAATAAGCTTATTTCTTGGCTTCCCCGTGAACTGAACCTGCTACTTTAACTGTTCTACATCTACTAATCCAAGAACTCTCATCCATTCTTTCAACATGGCCATACCAATGAAGTCTCCTATGCTATACACCTCTCTTTATACTGTCCAGATTTAATC
>OY744540.1:5265670-5273170 GCA_963556195.1 Sepiola atlantica | reverse complement strand
TCCTGGAGAGGAAATGAATAAAATATCGACGATAATGCTATTTCCATCTTAAGCGTGACAGACCAACGAAAATGCCATTTCTGACTTAAGCGTGAGAGCCCGTCCGACAGACCGAGCCCTTAATCAAAATTCTTGGACGCATCTAAAATAAGCTACGTCAATTCAATCCGCACGCATAGCGATGAAACTGCCACTTCAAACGTGACAGACCGACGGACCGAACCCTAAGCAGACATGCAATGACGCATCTATAAAACAAACGTCACTTATAACAGGTTGACATCTGGTTTGCCCCCCCCCCCCTCGTCGCACCAAGAAACGTCCGATTACATCACTTTTAAACTCTTAACTCAGAACTTTTGTGGTCGGAAACTCTTGTTAGACAAGTGATGTCACAATGTCATATGGGCGTTGAAAGATTGTCACATCAAATTTCCAGTTAAAAGTCTCAGTAAAAAAAAAAAAAAACGCCATGTTGGAAGTCTTATGTTTTAGTTATAATTAGATTATAATTAGTTTTACTGTATTTTATTATAACTGACATTTTGTTTGCGTCCTAGATCAGTGATTGATAACCTTCCAGACTTCATGGACCACTAAATGTATAATTTTAAATTTGGTGGACCACTAATATTAATTTAGAAAAAAAGGTAAACCTTCTTCTTCTTCTTCTTCTTCTTCTTCTTCTTCTTCTTCTTCTTCTTCTTCTTCTTCTTCTTCTTCTTATCTATCTATCTATCTATCTATCTATCTATCTATCTATCTATCTATCCCCCCTCTCTCTCTGTCTCTCTCTCTATATATAGCATAATATAAAATGAAATAATAAAATAAGGTGCGAATCAAATTTTATTAGAATTCAAAATTCAGGCAAAGTATCTCAACGTCCTTAACTCATGAGTTTTCAAAGATAATTCTTCTCCTCAGAGGACCATTACCGCAGTGACGTTACTGCAGGTGATTAAATTACACTTTGAAAATATATAAAAATATATACAAAAATACATGAGAGTACATAACACATCAAATATATCAAGCCAAAAACATACTTATTTGTTAAAGTTATAAACTCCATCCAAGTCATACAAATTAAAACATATCCAGACTGAATAAAATATTTCCAAATTGTCTATAATTCGTTGGTTTCGAATTCTTAGAACAATGTTCAAATTTTGTTTATCTCAACTTACTTTATATATATATATATATATATATATATATATATATATATATATATATATATATATAGTAATAGATAAAGTGAAAGAATAAAATGAGGTACGAATCAAATTTTATTACAATTCAATGTTCAGGCAAAGTTCTTTAAAGTCCTTAACTCGTGAGTTTTCAAAGAAAATCTTCTCCTCAGAGGACCATTACCGCAATGACATTACTGCAGGTAATAAAAATTAAACTTTGAAAATATATAAAAAAATATATAGAGAAAAATACATAAAGGTATATAAAACATCAAATATATCGACCCAAATATATATATATATATATATATATATATATATATATATATATATATATATATATATATATGTTTGGAGAGTCTACCAATATATTTTCCCCTTTCTTCCAGAGAGGATTTATCACAACCAAAATATATTTTATTTTATTATTTATTTATTTTGTAAAGCTATATATATATATATATATATATATATATATATATACAAAATTATTTATTCAAAAATTATACATTACATATTCCAGAGACGTACCATGGTTTCATTGACGCGGGTAGACCGTTACAGTTTAGAAAAAGTCCTGAAAACCCATACTTTTCTTAAAGGTCCACCTCTGGAATATGTGATGTATAGTTTTTGAACAAATAATTACGATTGAGTACTGTATTGATTTCTTTCCAACATAGCTCGAAACAGTATATATATATATATATATATATATATATATATATATATATATATATATATATATATATATATATATATTATAATATAAAATGAAGTAATAAAATAAGGTGTCAATCAAATTTTATTAGAATTCAAAGTTCAAGCAAAGTATCCTTAAGTCCTTAGCTCATGAGTTTTCAAAGATAATTCTTCTCTTCCGAGGACCATTACCGCAGTTATACCACTACAGTAGTATAACTGCGGTAATGGTTCTCTTCATTTTATATTATAATATTAATGCTCTATCCAGTATATTGAGCTTCAGTTTTTATCCGGATGTTTCACTAATTATAAGATATTAGTTGACGCTTATATCTTTTGTTGGATTGCTTCATATATATATATATATATATATATATATATATATATATATATATATATATATATATATATATATATATATATATATATATAGTCTCGGAAGTTTCTCAACCATTAAAACTATATATATAAAAAAAAAAAAACAAACTTATAGTCTCAAGTCTTCCAGTGGAAAATCACTCATGTAAGTCAATTTATTTTTTACAGTTATTATATTAGTTAGTTTCTAACACTATTTTAAGGGATCATCAGTTGTTTACCATGAAAAACTACTTTAAATGTAAGTAATTTGAGCTGAGATAGATTGGATCAATAATAAATGGTTTTAATTACTGAATTATGGATGCTTGTGTACATGTGGTCATGTTTGGTGTACATGCATGCTAGTATTTGTGTAACCTCACATATGTGTGTGTGTGTGCAAAGTATCTGTAGGCATATATACTGATTTTATGTAATTTTATGTATTTTTATGATATATGGGTAGGAAGGTGTACGTGTATCTGTGAGGGTGTATAGGTATATAATTGTATGGTTTATGTAGGAATGTATATATGTATGTGTATGTATGTATACATCCGTGATCTGATCGAAATATATGTGTATGTATGGGTATTGATACATTACTGATATCATATTTGTCCAAGTATGTTTAAACTGATGAAGAATTTTAATTTTATTTTTATATTCATATTTTATTTGCATTCTATATTCATTCCTTGTGTACGTATAGGTAGGTAATAGGCATATTTATTCATTTGCCTATATGTCTGCTGTATATACGTTTATATGTGTGTATGTATGTATGTATGTGTATATGTATCTATGCATTGTGCATGTATATTATGTGTATCCAGCCTAGGACAGACCCATAGACCGGCGTAAATCAAGCCCCGAAGGCCAATACGATACCAGTCTATAGGGTGCAGTATCCATCGGAACAGATACTACACTTTGATACCGGCCAAAAGGCCGAGTTTCTCTTCATATCATACATTGGGCCTTGGTTCTATTTATCTTCCTCCCACAAGGTAAGATGTGACACAAGGTCGGGAAAGTGGGATTTGAAAAACCAGCGCTCGAGAATTTGAGCGCTCTTGTCATTTAAAAATTGCCTGGGCAGACCCGTCGGCATTCCCCGACAGGGGCGCCTCAGGCGATTAGCAATAAACTAACCCCTTCTCAAAGGGTGCGAAGGCAAAGCCTGGGAGGGTGCACCTCCTAGAACTGCACAGGACGGACAACCGATAGACCGGCGTAAATCAAGACCCGAAGGTCCAGACAATACCGGTCTATTTTATCACCTTTTCCCTGTCTGCTCTGTTTAAGCCACTGTCATCATTGTTGTGTCCATAAATGTATTTTTAAGTCTATGAACTGCAATTCAATCTTTTTGCAAATCTGCGACGCATTGAACTAATTATAGTAATCGAGACAGCTGGCTTTTCATAGCGTGTTTTTTCTTTAATCTGACAATTTAAAAATAACTGCAAATTTTAACGCTTAGCAAGGGCGGTAACTCATGAGCAGCTCTTTTTGTTTTTTTAGCAATTACTCCCCCTACATAATGTTGACTTTATTGATGATAAGACTTAAAAAAATTAATTTAATTAAGTTTAAAATTTACCATTTACATTGTTTTCATTTTATAGATTTTTGTTTATTCTTTATGCATAAATATTATTATCATTATTTTTTCTTAGATAATCGTATAAATGATATTTTAAATCCGACTTTTAGACGTTTTCATTTCATGATAGTCAACATTTTTTATTGCTAAGTGGGATAAAATAATTTATTATCTCCCTTGACGAATTTAAATTCTAGATATCTTCAGGACACTTCGCTTGGCCTTTCGGATAGGAACAAAGTGTAGTATCTCTTCTGATACTACACTTAATCTTTTCCACCACCACCACCACCACCACCACCACCACCACCACCACCACCACCACCACCACCACCACCACCACCACCACCACCACCACCACCACCACCACCACCACCACCACCACCACCACCACCACCACCACCACCACCACCACCACCACCACCACCACCACCACCACCACCACCACCACCACCATCATCATCATCATCATCATCATCATCATCATCATCATCATCATCATCATCATCATCATCATCATCATCATCATCATCATCATCATCATCATCATCATCATCATCATCATCATCATCATCATCATCATCATCATCATCATCATCATCATCATCATCATCATCATCATCATCATCATCATCATCATCATCATCATCATCATCATCATCATCATCATCATCATCATCATCATCATCATCATCATCATCATCATCATCATCATCATCATCATCATCATCATCATCATCATCATCATCATCATCATCATCATCATCATCATCATCATCATCATCATCATCATCATCATCATCATCATCATCATCATCATCATCATCATCATCATCATCATCATCATCATCATCATCATCATCATCATCATCATCATCATCATCATCATCATCATCATCATCATCATCATCATCATCATCAGTTTAACATTCGTTTTATATGCTGGCATGTGTTGGACGGCTTTTAGAAATTGACTTCCAAACTTATCTCTGGTCAGGTTTCTTTAGAAGTCATTTTCTTAACCGAGGCATTTTGTATATAGTCCAGATGGCCTTCCTGATGCAAAACCAGTGGGGTGATGGGGATCAGTGTTTTTTTATTTTTAAAATTTTTTATCAAGACACAATATCTAGGTGATTGCCCACCATAGCTAAAGTGCGCTTCGCCTGCGGTCAGTGAAAAAGAATTCGTTCTAGACTGAGGCAATTTTTATCTCAATCCAGATGACCTTTTTTCTGGAGAGCTGGATTTTTCCCACATTGAAAACCTTGTGTCTAACTCTGTCCTCGTGGGAAGGCGAGTAAATAGGGACATTCCCCGTATCGTCTCCAACAATTAATTCCGAATGATTGGTCCGGCAGTTGTGTTCATATCAGTCAAGGATACACCAATGTCATCATGTGAGATTGTCTCGCCGGTGGGCAGACCTTTGCATCCTCCCAGGCTTTACCTCCTCTCTTTGAGAAGAGTTAATTTATTGCTAATTTCCTGAGGCGCTCCTATCGACGAATACTGACGGGACCGCTCCGGTTAATTTTGGGGATCCAGAATGCACCCTCCTCTCTGCTGCATTGGATTTCCCCCCCAACTTTTGGCCTTGTGTCACACTTTCCTGCGGTGGGAAATAAATAAATATCGCCGTATTGTCATTGTTTTTGATTGCAGCAATAGATCGTTTTCGGTTCTTCCCAACTCCATCTCTATTTCTTTTGCTTCTACTTAATTCTCACTCCCACTTAGAAATTGACATGCTTTGTATCGGTTCTAAACAAACCGGGAAACAGTGGGCGGTCTACTCTTAGAAAGGGTCAGGAGGGTCTTACTATCCTGTCCCTGATTTGATTTCATTTCTTTGTTTTTTGTTGTCCCACTCCCTATCATTTTTCTATAAAATTGTAAATACTTTGTATGAATAAAATTAATTTGAAACCATTGGGATATTGTAAGTAGGTCGGTTCATAGAGTAAATGCGGTATTGTGGTGACTGCTGAAATAAAAGTGATGTTCAAATAATGAAAGAATGAAATCTGAATTTCTGGATTTTTGAGATGAGGATTGATAATTTGAGTGTTATCTTCACAACGTTTCGGCCGCTGTAACATCCGACCTTCTTCAGGTGTATCTTTACGAACTCGTAACGAATCATAAAAGGAATAGTACTTGAACAAATGGGTCAACATGCGTCTAGTTAAGAGTTAGGGTTAGTGGTTCGGGTTAGGGTTAGTGGTTGGGGTTAGTGGTTAGTGGTTAAGGTTAGGGTTAGTAGTTGGGGTTAGTGGTTAGTGGTTAAGGTTAGGGTTAGTGGTTGGGGTTAGTGGTTAGTGGTTAAGGTTAGGGTTAGTGGTTGGGGTTAGTGGTTAGTGGTTAAGGTTAGGGTTAGTGGTTGGGGTTGGGGTTAGGGTTAGGGTTAAGTTAGGGTTAGGTTAGGATTAGGGTTAGTGGTTAGTGGTTAGGGTTAGGTTAGGTTAGGGTTATGGTTATGGTTATGGTTAGGGTTATGGTTAGGGTTATGGTTAGGGTTATGGGTTAGGGTTAAAGTTAGGGTTAGGATTAGGGGTATGGGTTAGGGTTAGGGTTAGGGTTAGTGGTTAAGGTTAGGGTTATGGTTATGGTTATGGTTAGGGTTAGGGTTAGGGTTATGGTTAGGGTTATGGTTAGGTTAGGGTTAGGGTTAGGGTTAGGAGTAGGGTTAGTGGTTAAGGTTATGGTTATGGTTATGGTTAGGGTTAGGGTTAGGGTTATGGTTATGGTTAGGGTTAGGTTAGGGTTAGGGTTAGTGGTTAAGGTTAGGGTTATGGTTATGGTTAGGGTTAGTAGTTAGGGTTAGGGTTAGTGGTTAGGGTTTAGGTTATGGTTTAGGTTAGGGTTTAGGGGTTAGGGTTATGGTTAGACAGAAGATGACTACTGACCAACGACCATACCTACTTCCCACACTTTTGAGGGTTTTGTTCCTAATTTGTAAAAAAATTGTTTTTTTTTGCAAATAATTTGTTTTATATGTTTATAATTTTAGCTTGTGAGATATGGTTGGATATATTTTGTTCTAATGTGTATATGTTACTTGATGCACCCGTGACCCGTTGGGTCACAAACACTACGATTATTTATTCTACTTGGATTCAATTCGAAAGTTCATAAACTGATATTCTTCTTGCATAACTAAAAATGATAAGTCTCTTCTATACTTCTATATTCCATTATTATTTGCACTCACTAGGAGTTCTCACACAGATCATCGTTAGTGATTGCTCATCGACAACAACCGGCGTTGTTCCCTGGAATCTGAGTGACAACAAGCCTCCCTAGATTTCCAGTACTCTACACCTATTTTCGATAACCACCGCAAATAACCTTGCGGTATCGCAATAGCCATTCACCATTGATTTCTCGCTGGTAAGAACCATTGGTCTTCTCTGGGATTTGGGTGGCAATAAGCATCCCCAAGGTCTCAGCAATCTTTGTACTCTTCCAGTGGAGGTCTGGTTTGTTCTGTCTCTCCTTGTCTTTTCATCCTCCTTGACCCTTTATGACTATTTTGTGTGGGGTCAGCCTAGGTCAGCACCATCTTTTTTTTTGGGGGGGGGGGGAAGCTTATGATGTTTCTTGCAGTTTCTGTTCCTTGGTTGA
>OY744540.1:5233170-5255670 GCA_963556195.1 Sepiola atlantica | reverse complement strand
ATTTAGTTCCTGATATTAAACTTCATCCGTAATATAACTTCCGGCGAAAGTTTCAGTTTCCCAAATTTATTAATTTATTTATGAAATTGTTAGGTTAAAGTACAGAATAGGTAACAAATCCCCCCTCCCCATGTTAATAATCGCTTTCTAAATAATCTTCTGCAGTTTACGGACCGTGCTGAAATAATAACGTTATTATTTCGAAAGCCATTCTTAACATGGGAAAGGGGGGTTTTGTTAACTATTATGTACTTTCACCTAACAATTTAATAAATAAAAATTAGTACAAAAGACTTGCGTGTTCCAAGTTCGAATCCAGTCGGTTCCACAGTATCACTTTGACTAAGGGATGTTAGCAACCTTCTCGTGGTCCTTCCCATAAGTACCCGATGTCTTTCCAGAAAGATTTCAAACTAGAAAAATATTCGGGGAAACTAATGCCAACACCAGAATCATCTGATTCACACGAAAGAAGAAGAAGAAGTTCCAAGAATTCAAAACCTATTATAATTTAGCGTAAGATCGTTTCCAAGACTTAGACATATTTTATTTGTCATTATTTTTAATTATTCCAAAACGTTCTTCGTCAGCGCCTATGTATATGAATATACAAATAAATACACATCTGATTCACACGAAAGAAGAAAAATAAGAAGCCACATCGTTAAGTCGTGAAACGACGAAACAGTCTTATCTGCATATATGTTAAATTATTAAAAAAAAAAAAAATTACCTTAGCGCAGGGAAATAACAATCCCAGATGGTCATAGGGCGCGAACCCGGTTCACAGAGACACCTCGAATCTGTTAGCGTTCACATAGTCCAATTAGGCCACGAGCGATTGCCACGTGATAGCGGCGAGTATAAATATCTAAACATTTGATAGCACTCAACGACAGAGTCGGAGCATTGCACTGAAGCTTTTAGGCGAATGTTTATTTGTAATCTTTCCGACAGTGTTCGACTGATATAAGATAGATGAAAGAAGAGGAATAAACATGTACGAATGACAAATTTATTTCAACTTCGATTGTTCAATGCAAGGTGTACTCGGTAAACACATGTTTATTATTCTTTCCTTAATCCAAGGCTTTTCAAAGATTAAAATCTTATCATCAGAGGAATTACATAGATAGATAAGTTGAAATAAATTTGTCATTCATACATGTTTATCCCTCTTCTTTCATCGATCTTTATAATTGCTCTATCTCGTATATTGAGCTTAAACCATTTCACTACAGGTTCTATCTACTAAAAGTTCACTTTTAGTTTCATATTTGATATATATATATATATATATATATATATATATATATATATATATATATATATATATATATATATATATATACTCCTGCCGGTCAGACAGTTCGAATCTCAATACCAAAGTCATATTTAACTCACCAGTCGAAGCGTGTACTGATATGCCCACCACGCATTGTCTAGAAATGGAAGAGACAATTAACGTCTTAATGGCAAATTCAGCGGCCATAAGCAGGCCGTCGAGAGAACTCATTAGGCGGGGCCTAGAGTATTGCATTACGCTGTAAATGACGGCCAGGTCTCAACTTACTTAAAGTGCTTCATCTAGCGAGAGCTTTGAATAATTATTTATAAATAATACTATATATATATATATATATATATATATATATATATATATATATATATATATATATATATAATACAATTGAAAAAGTAAAGATAAATAAATCTTTATATTATATCCTATCATGATAAGTCAATTATACAAGATAAAGCAGTAATATAAGCAAATGAATGATGAAAATAAACATTGAATAAAGTACAATATAATTATTTTCCTTAATCCATGGATTTTCAAAAATAAGCTTTATCATCAGAGGAAAATCAGAAAAATAAATCAGTATTAGTGTTTAGCAAATATTTGAAAATATAAAAAAAAATATAGAAAAAGTTATGAGCCCCAAAAGACAATCATCTTCAATGAAGAAGTATGAAATGTCCATGTAAAAATATCCAAGGAATCAGATAGATGAAGCAGATATAAGGTGAAGATTGGAGTGTTTTTCAAAGAATCCGAACAGTAAAAGCCCCAAGTCTGAAAAATTAAAGGATTCAAATCCAGGATAAAAGTCAATTGATATTAAAGTGACTCACAAAAATAGAAATCCAAGTATATATCTCCTGATTTCAGTCATTGAAAGCCCTAAGAAAGAGGAAACTTCCCTTGCTCAGTTTGTGGAAAGAAAGTCGAGTGCAACTCAATTTGTTATAACGTTTCTTGTTTTTTGTAAATTCTATAAATTACCGTACAAAACGTTTTCTTAAAGATATATATATATATATATATATATATATATATATATATATATATATATGTGTGTGTGTGTGTGTGTGTGTGTGTGTATATATATATAATATGGAGAATATTTAAAAAAATATTTTGAAAACCTGAACAACGCAGTTTAATTATGCTTTTTAAAATAAATTATTTATTTACTTTAAAAACTTGAGTACTTTCGGTGATATACACCCTTGTCAGAAGTATAAGCATATTTATTTTTTTTATTTTTCTCTCTTCTTTTTCGTTTAATCCCCCTTAATTAAGATATATTTATGTCAGTCAAGTTGAAATTCGTCTTGATGTTATCGACGATTAATGTTGATATGCCGCTATACGTGTACCTGTAGTATACTAGACCACTCCTGTACCTGTACCTGGTACGGCATTCACCCTGGGCGGGTTGAACCGGCTTCCTCAAAAGAAAGAAGTTTAATGAGAGCACCACATTCACAAGTAATCCCCGGTCGCATGTATATCGGGTTAGGTCGACGTCCTCCTACACACAACAACGCCTGGTATACCCAAATAGTCCCCCATCTGATACTGACCTGGCTCAACGTTGCTTAACTGCGATGATTTAACGAAACCCGGATGTCAACGTGATTATGCCGGGTATAGAATGCTAGATGGTAGTGAGATGTAGGTCAGGGGTGTTGGTAGGCGTCGCGTTTGGGATGCGACTGCGATTTTTTTGATTATTTCAAGTTTGAGACGTTTTCTTTCTTTCTACTTTCTTTTTAACTTCACCGATTGAGACGTTATTTTATATGAATATTAGTGCGAACATTGGTGAAGCATATTTTTTACGTCTTTCTTTCACGGAGGGTGTACATTCGTGTTTTTGATTATATACATATGACAAATACTGACCCAACGGGTAACGGTGATCTAGTAAATAATAAAGGGTTTATATGCCGTAAACAACAAACAAACAAAACAAAGCCAAAACTAAAATTATCTGCGAACTGGTTGTCACACTGGGTGGCGACTTGTTGTCACATTGTCTAAATTGAAGGCCAAAATTACCCCGGGGTGATCGAAAAAGGCGGATAGTAAATATGAATTATGACCTAGTTGGTAACGAAATTTAAGTCAAGGGTGCGGGTAGGCGTCGCGTTTGGGATGCGAATGCGATTGTTTTGATTATCGCCAGGTTGAGGCTAAACATTTAAAGTGTAAACATTTGTTTTCATTTTGATGTATGCTGATTCAGGAATGTACAACACAACATTTGCAGACGTACGTCACCGACTGACAGAGAATAGGAGAAAAACTGAAAATACGTGACGATCGAAGCGAATGGATGTGTCGCCTTTTGCTCCCCTGTCTGGGGTTGGGGATTTGATTGCAACCGTAGGCGGAATGTACTTAATGGAATGACGACATTCAACATCCAATAGATTGTAATCTATATAAACAACCTTTTTTTTTTTTTTAGATTTCTTCATTTATGTTGCAACACTTTTAGGGGGCGACAGTAAAGAAAGGGGACTCCGTTAAAGTTTCAAAGTTCCCAGATATTTCCTATTATTTGCCACTGTTACATAATGATGGCTATCAATCGGGAGGAGTGAGTGAGTGAGCGATACAGTTTCAGTTGGAGGGAACCCTTTAGAGTTTGTAGATTAAATCGGGAAGAAAATCAGAATGACGAACTTACTTGGAAGAGTAATACGTCTGGCCGAATCTGACTGAAAAATAAATGTTTCATAAGCAAAAAGGAACCTCCATTCTTCAACGAAATAAATAATGGCTCCAAAACTAAATAGATATGCACTTTTATTTCACGGGAACACAGGAACAAAATGAAGATGGTACA
This sequence comes from Sepiola atlantica, assembly GCA_963556195.1. Taxonomy (NCBI): domain Eukaryota; kingdom Metazoa; phylum Mollusca; class Cephalopoda; order Sepiida; family Sepiolidae; genus Sepiola; species Sepiola atlantica. The sequence goes on along the minus strand of OY744540.1, from coordinate 5,251,525 downwards.
ATTGGCTGATTAATGTCGGTTAGATGAAATAATATTATCCCGGAGTTCACACCCGTTAAGGGTTGAGTCAGGTAGAGAACGGGAAAGGGCACGCCCTATCGACTAGATGGACACTTTGCGAACTAGCTCGTTCTGTTCATCACGTGGTCTGGTTTTTGCGCCCAAATGATTCATCGCGTATGAATCTAGTTGCACGTAGGCGTGTTATTCGATCATGCGGTGAAGAGGCGATGATTACATAATCCTCAATGCGAATTACATCTCACTGCCGGTCACGTAGACCAACACAAAATAGTTCGCTCATGCAACTGCTACACAGCGTTTTGAATGATTGGCGGATCAGGGACCAAGTGATAACAGCAGCAGGTTTTTTTTTTTTTTAACATAGTTCACCCCAAACAAGGCAGGTCACCACTGTAGACGTAAGGGGCTACTGAGAAAAAGGGTGAACGTTTTTTTTTTTTAGGGGGTCAACCTAAATTGGGGACTTTGTAGCGAGATGTCTGTTTACATTAGTTTTAAATTTCTGCATGTCAGTACCGTCAGAAAAAAACAGGGAGCAGGGAGGGAGTTCCAGAGTCCAGCAGTACGAGGAAAGATGCTTTTGGAGTAGAAAGTTCTTCGACATCTGGGGATCTCCACAGTGAATGGATGGGATTTGGCAGATTGTTGGGTTGGTCTAGTGAATTTACGGCGGAAGTTAAGTGTTTGACGTCATTCCCGAAAAAAAAAGGAGTTCTGTCTTTTTTCTACCACTCCATCGAGTGAAGCCATCACAAAAAAACTGCTCATCCCCGAAACCCGAATGAGGGTTGATGCAAGGGAACAATGTGAGATAGCATAACTGGCGGCCCCAGCTGTATCTACATCTCTCTCTCTCTTTTTTCTCTCTCTCTCTTTTTTTTTTCTCTCTCTCTCTTTTTTTTTCTCTCTCTCTCCATTCATAGATCGAGGAACCGTATAATGTATATCTCTCTGATCTCTGTAACCGTATTGTTACGCTGTTCTAATGCTAATAAATCCTCCATTGGAAAGAAGCATCATGTGCCCGTGTGAATGGATCGGGACGGCGACGGTAACGAGAGATGCAAGCTATGGTTTGTATAATGAGATCACCCACACCTCACACGACTGAATATCCAACACCACCATGCTAGTCCCGTGGATTAAATAAAGGGTTCAGTTCGAAATTCCGTGCAGATTCCCGAGTTCGACAGAACTATTCCAGAGTTCGAAAAGATACACCTAAAGAAGATCGGAGGTTACATCGGCCGAAACGTTGTGAAAATAACACTCAAAGTGAGAACAGTAGTCTGAATAATTCAAATAATAAAAATTATCAATCGTCATCTCAAAAGTTCAGAAATAAAAACAATGAAGTTATTTATCTACCTCCCACAAGCTAAGATGTGACACAAGGTCGGGAAAGTGGGATTAGATAAGTCAGCGCCCGAGAGGTGAGCACTCTGGCCATTTAAAAATTGCCTGGGCAGCCCCGTCGGCATTCCCCGGTAGGGGCGCCTCAGACAGTAAGCAATAAACTTACTCCTCCCCAAAGAGGGGAGGCAAAGCCTGGGAGGGTGGACCTCCTAGAACTGCACAGGACCAGCAGCCCCGGCGTAAATCCAGCCCCAAAGGCCCGGACGATACCAGTTTATTAGGTGGGGTAAAAAAAACAATGAAGTAATTCATTTTTTAAGCTGGAATCTTAACTCGCTCACGTGGTACTGTTGTTATATTTCCAGTTTCCCACCAAATCAGCGGTCCGGAACGAAAAGTCATTTTCATTTATTTTTTAATTAATGAGATCTATTCGGGGTTGATCAGGATTAACCCATATAATGCCAAGACTATGGGCGGGGCCTACGCTCTGACGTCACTATATCAAGTATAACTCTCCAACCCCCCCATAACGCCATTTTTGTAAAAAAAAAAAAAAAAAAATGTAAATTGCTTTGAACCAACTTGACCCAGCTTGTTTATTCAATTGATATTAGAAATCTTTTGTAAACACCAGCGAAGAATTTACAAAGACACATGCCACGTGGTCGCTGCGTTCTTCAATGCCAAAGATTATTATTCGAACGGATCTAAAGTGAATCCGACCGAATCAGCACAGTACGACTTTTTTTGATCGGCTTCATTCTCTTGTTGGCACTGGTTTCCCTCGATTACTTACAGAAGTTTGTCAACGTTCATACGTCAAAGTGGTGTCGGTATCGTCTTCAAAGTCGTCCCCCCCCATCTCTTTAATGATATAGACGGTTACACGTGAAATTCACTTTCAAGGCTTTGGGAATAAGATCTTTTGGGAATTGTGTCCGAAACGGTTTTGTAAATAATCCCCCTCCTCCTCCTCTCTCTCTCTCTCTCTCTCTCTCTCTCTCTCTATATATATATATATATATACATGGACGGCGACACCGGGGGGGGGGGGCTTCAGCCCCCACTTTACTTGGCCCCCCCCCCCACTTTACGGTCATCAATAATGAAGTTATATATGCATGTGTTTAACCGCCCCCCCCCCCCACTTTTTAGGAAAGCCCCCCCCCCCCTTTTATAATTGTCCCGCCGGTCCTGATATATATATATATATATATATATATATTTATTTATTCTGGTACAGAAAAATTAGTACAACATTCGTACCAGAATAAATAAATATTATGCTCTTAATTTTTAACTTTGATTCTTAATTAATCGAGCACTCTGCTGGGATTTTTCCTACCATTCTACAAAGAATATATATATATATATATATATATATATATATATATATATATATATATATATATATATATATAATGTAGTAAGCCTGACGATTCCCCCCAGAGATGAAACGCGGAAGCCTCTGTGTAGCTTAATTGCCATAAATATATTTTCATGACTTACTGCCTAGATCTACTCACGTATCGAGCACTGTTAAAGTAAATACTGAAAATTGATGCATAAAAAATTATATCTCCTTATAACATTTTATGTAAATACATGAAATTACACACATATATATATATATATATATATATATATATATATATATATATATATATATACATACGTATATATACAGGGTGGGCCAAAATAAGGGTCCTATCTTTAAATTTGAATAACTTGAATTTGAATAACTTCCACAAAATGAAAGTTAAACTCACCAAACTTTATGTGTGTGTAGACTGACCCTTCCGAGATTTTTTGAAATAAACAAAACAAATTTTAGCCGAAAAACACTTCTTAAAACTTACAAAAACTAAAGTATTGTTTTTTACACTGTTTTGAGTTTTTTAAGCAAAAATAATGTTTTCTAAATGAGGGTACGTTCCTTAGGGCTAATACGGCTCATGCTTGCTTCGGAAGGGGTCCTTTACTTATTCTAAAAAAAAAAAAAAAAAAAAATCAATAAATAAAAAAGTTATGAATTTTTAAAAATAGGACCCTTATTTTTGCCCACCCTATATATATATATATATATATATATATATATATATATATAAATAAGAGAGAGAGAGAGAGAGAGAGAGAGAGAGAGAGAGAGAGAGAGAGAGAGAGAGAGAGTATCTTAATTTCAATTATCGTGTGGTCCTGAACGTTTGTCTTGTGATTCTTGCCTTAATTTACGAACTGGGTTCGAGCCCATACGACCGCCTGCGACCTACACTGATGAAGGTAAGAGAGCACTTTAATATTTAAAAAAACTATATATATATATATATATATATATATATATATATATCTCCCTCTCTCTATTCTCTATCTTTTGATATGATTCGCTGATTCGTTTGAATCGGCATGGTATGACTTTTTTGAATGGCCCGATTCTATTGCTAGAATTGGTTCCCTCAAATCTTTCTAGCGTCAGGTACTTACGGGAAGGACAACAGGAAGTTTGCCAACACCTATACGTGAAAGTGGTTCCATGGAACCGACTGGATTCGAACTTGGCACTACAGTTTATCAGTCCACGTCAATATCTACTTCATCACAGCAGCCGCCCCCGAAACGGATTTAAGATTACTGCTTTTCCTTTTTCCAAATAGACAAGATTCGGAAACGTGTGGAATAATTTTGCACGGAAAACAACAATCGACAAAGTAAGTATTTCTTCGTTATTTTTTTATTTTGTGTAAAAAAAATGATTTTATTGCATAAAAATCGATTTTGATTCGTAAGAAAATAAGTAAATATGATGAAACAACAACAAACAATTGAATTAAAATTAAGATGAAGAAATATATTTTAAAAAAATTTGTTTACTTTTTCGATCAAAAGAAGAAAACTTGGTAAATCACGAGATTCTACTTTTTTAGGCGATTACATGTAAACAGCCTGAAAAAGTTGACAGTAAAACGAAGTAAAACTAAAAAAAAACAAAAAAAAACAAACAAAAAAAAACCCCCCTTCAATATTACAAACTTTATATTGGAGATAACTTTGCCATATAAAATTAACATAAAATGATCACCCACTTCCGGACTACCAGTCGGCAATGAGCACCTACTTCCAGACTAGATAGCGGTTTTAAGGATTGTTCTTTAAAACGCTATCTAGTAATCATTATCGCCTGATGACCCGGAAGTGAGTGATCATTTTATTTTAAATTTTTATGCGGAAGTGACCCCCTTCTCACTCTAAAATCTAAAATACTCTTGCTTTTTTAATTTCTGTTTAAAAGTAGTGTCGAGACGTCACGTGATCAAATAGAACAATTTTGTTTGTGTTTTCTAATTTTAACATGACGTCTCGACACTACTTTTAAATCGAACTAAAAAAGGCTTTGAAATTAGTTAAAACACAAATAAACTTATCCAGGTTGGTAGAAGAGTAACTTATCTTGCCTTTGGTAACATTTATTTGTTGCCTATTTGTTTTTTTGTTTTTTGTTTTTTTTTAACCTCTTTTTCGTTCTGTTAGCTGTCGTTAAAAATGCCCGGAATACGTTTTGCCTTCTTTATTAATCATTACGAACCTTTTCGGAAGTCGGCTCAACTTGAAGGAACGTGGTTCAAGAATAAGTTAGATCAAATACGTAGAAATTTCTTTAAAAATGAGATAAAGAAATATATTTAAAAAAATGTGTTTACTTTTTCGATCAAATAAAGTAAACTTGGTAAATCATGAGATTCTACTTTTTTAGGCGATTACATGTAAACAGCCTGAAAAAGTTGGCAGTAAAACGAAGTAAAACTGACCCCCCCACCCTCCAAAAAAAAAACCCTTCAATATTTCAAACTTTATATTGGAGATAACTTTGCCATATAAGGTTAACATAAAATGATCATCCACTTCCGGACTACCAGTCGGCAATGAGCACCCACTTCCGGACCAGATAGCGGTTTTTAAGGATTTTTCTTTAAAACGCTATCTAGTAACTATTATAGCCTGATGACCCGGAAGTGAGTGATCATTTTATTTTAAATTTGTATGCGAAAGTGACCCCCTTCCCACTCTAGAATCTAAAATACTCTTGCTTTTTCAATTTCTCTTTAAAAGTAGTGTCGAGACGTCACGTGATCAAATAGTTTAAACTTTAGATTGGAGATAACTTTGCCATATAAGGTTAACATAAAATGATCACCTACTTCCGGGCTACAATCAGGTTAACAGAAATTTAATCGAACTAAAGAAAGGCTTTAAAATAAGTTAAAATTTCTTAAAAAAAAAAAAAAAATGCAAGAAAGGGTTAATGATTAACACTAGGTTCTAAATGACAGTCTGCTTGAGGTTGAGGGTTCAATCCTTGCTACAGGCGATAATAACTGAGTATAACACGGAACGAGAACAATCTAGCCCCGTGGATAAAATAAAGGGTTCAGTTCGAAATTTCGTCCAGGTTTCCGAGTTCGACGAGAAGGTTCCCAAGTTCTAAAAGATCCCTCTGAAAAATAAGTTGCCGGATCGGATTAAGAACAGCAAAAAGCGTGGATCAGTTTAAGATGAGGTTGGATGAATTCAAAGAAAGTGGTAGGAGGGAGAAATTGAGGGGGGCACTTTTGGGAGTTGTCAAATGAAATATTTAACAGAATTTGATCTGGATATCGATACTGTACTAAGAGTTTAATTTTTTAATTAGTATTTTTTTTAAAAACAGTTGAATTGAGAAGATAGTTAAAGGGGAGATGCCCAAAGAGGCATAACAGATAAATAAATAAATAAACAAATAAATAAACAAATAAATAAACAAATAAATAAATAAATAAACAAATAAATAAACAAATAAATAAACAAATAAACAAATAAATAAACAAATAAATAAATAAATGAATAAATAAACAAATAAACAAATAAATAAATAAATGAATAAATAAACAAATAAACAAACAAATAAACAAATAAATAAATAAATGAATAAATAAATAAACAAATAAACAAATAAATAAACAAATAAACAAATAAATAAATAAATGAATAAATAAACAAATAAACAAATAAATAAATAAATAAATAAACAAATAAACAAACAAATAAACAAATAAATAAATGAATAAATAAATAAACAAATAAACAAATAAATAAACAAATAAACAAATAAATAAATAAATGAATAAATAAACAAATAAATAAACAAATAAACAAATAAATAAATAAATAAATAAACAAATAAACAAACAAATAAACAAATAAATAAATAAATGAATAAATAAATAAATAAACAAATAAACAAATAAATAAATAAATGAATAAATAAATAAATAAATAAATAAATAAACAAATAAATAAATAAATAAATAAATAAATAAATAAATAAATAAATAAATAAAGAAGTCCAGAAGTCACATTGGTCGAAACGTTCTGAATATAACAACAATATAAGAATCGTAATCCGAATAAATAAAATATGTTTGCCTTCTTCATGTTTAGTGTCCCCAAAAAAGTGTTATTGATTTTTTTTAACGAATTTTCCAACACCTTCAAAACTCATCAATTTTAATAAAATTTTCGATAAAAATATAGTTTATTTTAAAATGAATTTCCCTCCAAATTGTGACCTTCACAGCTTTTTATTGTAAATATTTGGTTTCAATCGTACTATAGGCACGTTGAATTTTCTCGTTTGGCATTTTCCTAAATGCGAGGTAAAATAGATTTTGTTAGAAATTGGACATTTTTGTCATGAGATGAGATTCTAATCTACATTTTAGTGTCTGTGTATATACAGGGTGACCAATCAAATGGCACCCATTGAATCGGCAATAAAATTCACAATCATTTCTGCAATCAAACCATATATGATACAAATAAACGTCAGTCTATGTTTGTCTTGCCCACCAAGTTTCAGTCATGAATGTCCAACAGTCTTTGTTTTATCACCGTTAACTCTGACGTCACACCCCGCTCTTGACAGCCGTCTACAGTTCACGAATAATTTGCGGATTGTTTTCTGACATACATTTTTTTGTAGATAAACCTACAGATAAAAATCTGAAGGGGTTAAAACGCGGTGAGTGTGAAGCCCATTCCGGATCACACCATCTACTGATAAGACTATCACCAAGCTATCCCCCACACATCATTGGACGGCGATAAAAAAAAGACTGTTGGACAATCATGAGTGAAACTTGGTGGACAGGTCAGGCATAGACTGAAATTTATTTGTACCAAACTTGGATTGCAGAAAGGATTGCGAATTTTTAAACGATTTTATGGGTGTCATTTTTCTTACTCGATTCTTATATAGGTAGATGATTGTATCAGAAGTCAGATATTTTCTGGAGCGGTAGAGTGATCCAACCGTTATGAGGTTGCGTTCGTGTCCAGGAGAGATGAAGAACAACTATAGGCCATTTTGGTCATCCATAGTTATAAAAGTCTGATTTCCATAAATATATTTCTGTAAGGTAATTATAGTCCATTTTGGTCATCCATAGTTATAAAAGTCTGATTTTCATAAATATATTTCTGTAAGGTAATTATAGTCCATTTTGGTCATCCATAGTTATAAAAGTCTGATTTCCATAAATATATTTCTGTAAGGTAATTATAGTCCATTTTGGTCATCCATAGTTATAAAAGTCTGATTTTCATAAATATATTTCTGTAAGGTAATTATAGTCCATTTTGGTCATCCATAGTTATAAAAGTCTGATTTTCATAAATATATTTCTGTAAGGTAATTATAGTCCATTTTGGTCATCCATAGTTATAAAAGTCTGATTTTCATAAATATATTTCTGTAAGGTAAGTATAGTCCATTTTGGTCATCCATAGTTATAAAAGTCTGATTTTCATAAATATATTTCTGTAAGGTAATTATAGTCCATTTTGGTCATCCATAGTTATAAAAGTCTGATTTTCATAAATATATTTCTGTAAGGTAATTATAGTCCATTTTGGTCATCCATAGTTATAAAAGTCTGATTTTCATAAATATATTTCTGTAAGGTAATTATAGTCCATTTTGGTCATCCATAGTTATAAAAGTCTGATTTTCATAAATATATTTCTGTAAGGTAATTATAGTCCATTTTGGTCATCCATAGTTATAAAAGTCTGATTTTCATAAATATATTTCTGTAAGGTAATTATAGTCCATTTTGGTCATCCATAGTTATAAAAGTCTGATTTTCATAAATATATTTCTGTAAGGTAATTATAGTCCATTTTGGTCATCCATAGTTATAAAAGTCTGATTTTCATAAATATATTTCTGTAAGGTAATTATAGTCCATTTTGGTCATCCATAGTTATAAAAGTCTGATTTTCATCAATATATTTCTGTAAGGTAATTATATAACTCCATAAAACTTGCGTTCGATATCTTAATTTCAATTCCAATTCAATATTTAAAAGTACTTTATTTATACTAGAAAAAAATGTAAAAAAAATCTAAAAAGAAAGAAGACATGTCAGTATTTCTCATTAAAGCAATTTATATTGCCATGGCGTTGCTACGGACGATCCGGCAATGTTTTCTGAATACCGCAGCCACGAGCTCAATACAGTGCATAGGGTCAGTTGCATCAGTACTGATGGTCTCTGAGGTTTCCACGGCAAGAGATATGGGGGAAGAAAAATAATGTCTTTTGCAAATGTATCAGTACTTAGTTTCATTCCTTACTCGTTGATGCATGTATTGCCACACACCTAGGAGTCGCCACAGACAATGGGACGTTCTCTGTCGTGAAAATCGTGAAAATATGATTGCAGGTAGAATCGTGGTATACTGATGATTTCTTTGCAGCAAACACGAACATTTAGCTGAACGATCTATGTTCTTGCCATGACCATAGTCTAGTCAAAAAGTCGTCAATACTCTTCCGTGGTTGACATCCGGCCCGTGAAGAAGAAGAAATTTTGACCGATCCACGAGAAAATGTCGACATTTGGGTCCGAGAACGATTTTATTTAATGCACAAAAATGTTCTTCAATCTCTCTATCTCTCTCTCTCTCTCTCTCTCTCTCTCTCTCTCTCTCTCTCTCTCTCATATATATATATATATATATATATATATATATATATATATATATATATATATATATATATATATATAGAAAGTGAAATATTTTGAAAATCAACAATCGTGCAATTTAAATGAAAAATTCATTTATTTAATTTTTTGTTGCAAGCTTTCGTTGTAGAACAAGTTTGTCAGGCGAGACTGTCTTATAGTTTTTTTTTCTTTTCTTTCTCCTCATTTTAATGGTATTAACCCCGAGGGGTCGAATCACGATATGAGCAGAAAGAGACGTCAAGTTCTTAAAGACGTTAGGATAGGTGCAGAAGAAAAGAAGAAGAATAAAACAAACTATAAGACAGTATATGATAAAGAATGGATATATATATATATATATATATATATATATATATATATATATATATATATATATATATATGATAAAGAATGGGTATATATATATATATATATATATATATATATATATATATATATTTGGATTTTTCACTTATAAAAAAGATTATTCAGTGAAGACCGGGATTAGTCCAATAAAAACAAGCTCGATGATACTCGATTACAGGGTACAGAGCATTTATATGAGATTTTTTGAAAGCTTACCAAAGCATTCCGTTCAGGAGCCCAATCAACACCACCAAATACTTTTTCATTCAAAAATTATTTATTTATCATTTTTCAAATTAAAGAGTTTTTTACCTACACGTGTTTCACTACCAAGCAGGTACTTGCTTGGCAGATCATCAGGGATAATTATTTTTTTCTTCCCTTCTTAAGTGACCTCAATTAAAGCAACAACACATTGCGTATTGCCGGTTGTTATAATTCTTATTCAAGGTACTTAATTTCCCTGATGATCTGCCAAGCAAGTACCTACGGTAGTGAAACACGTGTAGGTAAAACACTCTTTAATTTTAAAAATGATAAATAAATAATTTTTGAATGAAAAAATCTTTTGTGGTGTTGATTGGGCTCCTGAACGGAATGCTTTGGTAAGCTTTCAAAAAATCACACATATATATATATATTTTTTAACATAGTTCACCCCAAACAAAGCAGGCCGCCACTGTAGACGTAAGGGGCTACTGAGAAAAAGAAAAGGGGAGAAGGTAGGGGGCGGTCAACCTAGATTGGGATCTGCGAGATGTCTGTTTATATATATATATATATATATATATATATATATATATATATATATATATATATATATATATATATATATATATATACTAGAAGAACACCAATCCCAGGACAGGTAATATTAATTTCTAAAACAAAACAGTTTTGCTCCATTTTTCTGTTCCTTTTAAGATGATTAAAACCAAGATATAATTATTAAACCTTATGTCTAGAACACTTATTCGAATTATTATATTCGTGATTAGATTCTAGAAAATGTATAAAATTTGACGCTTGAGCTTAAGGGGTCTTAAAGAGGCATATCCTTTAATTGGTGTTTAATGACTATGGATTAAATTTAATGCAAATCTGAAATATTTGAATTTATTAAATGAGAGGTTGTGTCCATATTACGCCCCTTAAAAAACATTAAATTTACTCCAAAACTGAAATGAACGGAATATGTATTAATTCATGTCAAATACCAATTGTTAGACTTTCACAGAAAATGACGATATCAAAGTTTTCACGAAGGGCCACTATCTCCATTTCACTCCTTTGCATAAAACTAAATTGAACTAAATATAGTCCACATTTTGACCCCTTACGCCCAGCAGCTGTGTTCCAAAATCCATAATGAACGGTTAATTAGTTAATCCTGTACATGTAAATATATAAACATATACACATACCTAATTTTATATAGATAGAGATACATGCTAGCTGACCCGACTCTGCATTGCCTGGAGTATTTATACTTTGTTTTTACGTAACCTCAACGATATTATCCTAAAATCCTAAGAAAAAAATAATAAAACAAATTATGTCGTAATTAGTATAAAAAAGTTTTGTAGTATGTTATGCATATTGTTATTTTTAAATAATTTGCCCCCCCCCAATTGTAGTATTATTTTATGAATTTAAATACTCCCTTCTCTTAAGTGTAGACAACAATTTTGGAATATTTTTATTGTCCTAATGACAATAAAAATATTCCAAAATTTACTGGATGAACAATAAATGAGAAATGGTATCTGAATGCGAATCGGTAAAATTCTACTTGAGAGATACACGCAAAAAATAGAAATTTATAAATATTATTTTAGAATAATCCGGCCCTCAAATTGTAGACAGTATTTCTGAATATTATTATTGTTAAATAATCCCCCCCCCCGTTTGTTAATCATAAAAAAAGTTTTATATTTAGCATGAAAGATTTTTATATGGAAATGCAGACCCACAAACGTGATAAGAATATGGTTTCTCTCTTGTTTTCATTTTACTTCAGTCGAAGTTCTCAGAAATTAAATTATATGTACATATGTATATATGTATATATGTATATATATATATATGTATATATATGTATATATGTATATCTATATATATATATGTATATATATATGTATATGTATATATATATGTATATATATATGTATATGTATATATATATGTATATATATATGTATATATGTATATATATATGTATATATATATGTATATATGTATATATATATGTGTATATATATGCATATATGTATATATATATATGTATATGTATATGTATATATATATGTATATATATGTATATATGTATATGTAAAAAGACAGTTTATGAATTGTGACTTATTATTTTGAGAAGAATATCTTAGTTATTTCATTTTACTTCAGTTGAAGTTCTCAGAAATCAAGGGGCCCCTTCCTGGGGCTAACACTTGATCTCTATATGAGATACATAGATATCCGAGTGTTCAATCAAGATTCTCCTCTCAAATGTTGAGTTAGTAAAGAAATAAAGAACATTAATTTCCCTCTTCCTAATTGACCAGTTTACTGCCTTACAGTATATCTTTCTTCTTTGTTTCTTGGTCTTACCTGATTCCAGGACAATAATTTATCCTGTCTAGTGGAGCATGTAGCTAAGTACTATTATTTGAGGTAACATTACTAGGAGAAGGTGCACAATTCCATCGTAATATTTATTTATTTTTTGGTACAGAAAAATTAGTACAACATTAGTACCGTCGGTTTCAAGCTCAGAAGGACTTAACAATCCGGCTCTCTTCAGCTTATGTTGCCACCTGTTGATATATATATATATATATATATATATATACAGGACCGGCGACACAGTTATAAATGTGGGGGGGGGGGGCTCTCCTAAAAAGTGGAGGGGGCCGGTTAAACACATGCATATATAACTTCATTATTGATGACCGTAAAGTGGGGGGGGGGCAAGTCAAAAAGTTGGGGGGCTGTACCCCCCCCTGCCCCCCGGTGCCGCCGTCCATTTATATATATATATATATATATATATATATATATATATATATATATATATCCGCTCAGTTACAGGAAAGTTAGTCAGTAAAAAAACTACCGGACGAATCCATCAGGGGAATTAAGAAAGCAAATTTATTTCTATAATGAAACGTTTTGTTTTTCTTTTTTCTTTCTGCTTTCTATACCGATTTATACGTTTTTTCTTTCCTTTTTTTTTCTTTTTAAACTTTCTAGTTTTTTTAACATTTTTTTTTCTTATTTCTCTTTTGAACTTCATCGATTCAGACGTTATTGTACATTTGTTTTCATTTTACTTCAATCGAAGTCCTCAGAAACTAAGGGTTCCCTTTCTTGGACTAGCACTTGATTTGTATATGAGACACATAGATATCTGAGTGTTCAGTCAAGATTCTCCTCTACCTCTCAAGCGTTGAGTTAGTAAAAAAGTGAACAACACCAATTTCCCTCTTCCCAATTGACCAGTTAACTATGTTATAGTATATCTTTGTTTTGGTCTCTTGGTCTTACCGGATTCCAGGACAATAATTCATCTAGTCTGGTGGAGTATCAAACTAAGTGTTGTTACTTGAGGCAACATTACTTGTACATCATTCCTCGTATGAGCTAATGTATAGCCGTGTTGAGGGGATCTTATTTAGGCTTCGAATACTATGTTATTTTGAATATTTGGTCAGGGTTTACTTGTAGGGTGAAGTATCCCCATGTCAAGTTGCCCTGACAAACCCTTGTACAAAGAGACGGAAGACACTCGAGATAGTGTCTAGTAGGTAATTCAAACTCCCCAGTAGGTAATTCAAACTCCCCAGTAGGTAATTCGTATGTGTTCGTATGTGATTTTGTAGATTATACTTCCGTGAAAATGCAGATTCACAATCATGACACAAATATAGTTTTTCTTCCATTTGTGGTTCAATGTTAGGCGCTCTTGTACAAGCAGTAACCGATCTGAGGGAGATAACTCTATTTTTCTTAGCCGCCGCTATTCCGAATTCGCTTATACTTTGGCAAGGGAGATAACTTTGTTTATCGCAGCATGAAAGACAATAACTTTTATTTTTTCAAAACCGTAACATGTTTTTTATTAACTGTTATAAAGTTTATAAACTTTGTGGCATAAAAGTTATTTTCTTTCATGCTGCGATAGAGTTAGGGTTAGGGTTTAGGGTTAGGGTTAGGGTTAGGGTTTTTACGCATTTCAAAACCGTAACATGTTTTTTATTAATTGTTATAACGTTTATAAACTTTGTGGCATAAAAGTTATTTTCTTTCATGCTGCGTTAGGGTTAGGGTTTAGGGTTAGGGTTAGGGGTTTTAACGCATTTCAAAACCGTAACATGTTTTTTATTAATAAACAAAGTTATCTCCCTTGCCAAAGTATAAGCGAATTCGGAATAGCGGCGGCTAAGAAAAATAGAGTTATCTCCCTCAGATCGGTTACTGCTTATACAAGAGCGCCCAATGTTAATGTTAAATTATCCGAAAAAGCATATTCTAACATTCAGAAAGAACGTGTATTGTTAAAACTCTGCCTCCAGTTGCAAATAATTATTGCACATTATTTATGAACATTATTATTGTTACATAATACCCTCTCCGAACAGACCTGAAATAGAAAGGAATCGTTTTGTAATTAGTAAAGAAATCGTTTGCATTTGATAAATGAAAACAAACAAATGGAAACCTCCGTATTTCAAGATGGCGGTGGTCAATCATTCGTCATGGAAAAATCACAAGATCTGTTGTATTCTTTAAAAAGACACCATTCAAAATAATTTACACACTGTAGTATCTAGTAAAAACAAGAGTGTAAGTAAAAATTAGAAGCAAAATATGTTGCCTAGTATTACGATAGGGCTAAAAATATTTTTACCTTTATGTTAAACACATGTAATAGGTTATCAGATAGCCGAAGTATGAAGAGAAATGCCGTAGCGTTAATTATAATTACAGATTTAAGCTCGCGCTTATGTTAAGGTCAGTGAGGAAAAATGTCCTCACTTTAACATTATTCCTACCCGGCATAAGTATTATCACCCCCCCCAAAAAAAAACCCAAAGCGAAATAAAATATATTCATGCCAATAACACTGTAAAAAAACAAAAAATAAGCGAATCAGAGTCAGAGTTTTAAAATCCGACAAGATAACTTTATATGTTGGATATATACTAAGTTACCGGTGACCCGTTGGGTCACAATCACTATCAATATTCGTTCCACTTTTATTTAATTCAACATTTCATAAACTGTGTCATATCTATTAAGACATTTCTCTTATTGACAATATAGACGGAAAGAGTCCTATTATTTTTCTATCTAATTTACATACGTGTTTACGGTGTGTACGAACCCACTATGTAAATTAGCCGAAAAGAGACGGTTACTCTTTCCCTAAATATCGACAGATACATTAAAACCTATTAGAGAGTGGTTGAATCCATACTGTGAGAGAGGGCGTGGCTTGTTATTTATCTACCTCCCACAAGGTAAGATGTGACACAAGGTCGGGAAAGTGGGATGTGAAAAGCCAGCGCCCGAGAAAGTGAGCACTCTGGCCATTAAAAATTGCCTGGGCAGCCCCGTCGGCATTCCCCGGTAGGAGCGCCTCAGGCAGTAAGCAATAAACTTACTCCACCCCAAAGAGAGAAGGGGAAGCCTGGGAGGTTGGACCTCCTAGAACTGCACAGGACAAACCCACAGACCGACGGAATCAATGCCCGAGGGCCAAGACGGTACCGGTCTATAGGGTGCAGTATCCATCGGAACAGATACTACACTGTGATCTTAGCCAAAAGGCCAAGTGACTTGTTTTTATTAATTACAACTTATTCCTGATTAAAATGGAGTAAAAATCCCAACAAAACTTAATCCATAACTATAATGTCGTTTGCACGGTAATTGAGAAAGCTGACTGCTTGCCCAGCGGTTCGCATTGAATTCACCGTAGACTCGACAAACCACCCCCTCCCAAATTTACCACTACGGACAGAAACAACACTCGATGATCTGATCACCACCCCTTCTCATATCCGGAATATCATAAAAAACTTAGACACCTCCAAAGCATGTGTGCCAGATCTTATCGCTGCTATAGTAATAAAAAATGCTCGACTGAGCTGGCCCCCATGTTCTTTCTAAACTCTACAACAGATGCCTTGCCGAATCATGCTTCCCTGGAAGATGAAAAAATTGTCTTTGTGGTACCAGTGTTCAAGAATTTTGGTTATAAAACTGATCCGCAAACTATCGCTATATCAGTCTCCTCTCGCTCTTGGCGAAACTCTTTGAGTCGTTAATTAATCTAGCGATAGGCAATCACCTCGTCAATACTAAACTTCTTTCTGACTGACAGCATGGATTTAGGCAAGCCCGTTTTACTGCGGATATCCTAACGATTATCTAATACATTTTACAAGGCAAGTTAAGCAAGGGCAGTAGCGCTTGATATATCCAAAGCCTTTGACAAAGTCTGGCATAGAGGTCTTCTAAAAAAAGTGAATTCGTACGATAGTACTGGACGGATATTCAATATAATCAGATCCTTTTTAGATATATTATTCTTGATATTCATAAACGACTTTCTTGATGCAATTGTGTCCGAGATGGGTATATTTGCTGATGACATCACGCTCTATTGTCGACATGTGGGAAAAACGAACGCACACATATCCAAAACAATGTCTGGATCTCAAATGGAATAACCTTCAGTCGGTAGTGGAATGGAGACATAAATGGATGGCAACATTTAATGCTACTAAGACAAAGCTCCTTTCCTTTAACAATTATCAACTACCAAATGCAATGGATAATAGCATCCTACCTGAGAGTCCATCATTCAAACTTCTCGGCCTAACTTTCACCGGCAACATGAATTGGAACAAATACATAGAAGACATTCAAATAAAATACACGCTGTTGTGTGAAACTTGCTATTCTGATACAGCGTGCAATTATATTTGGCTCAGTATCGCCGTGAACGTGACGGTGTTCTTGGATTCAACCCAGAGATCCAGAAAGTTCAATCATGACATCATGTTATCTGTGTGTACGTACGTACGTACGTATATGCCACCCTGTATCTCATCAACTATTTGATGGATTCAGCTGATTTTTGGCAGAGATAGAGGTTCTAGGGTCTAGTTGGTGGCGTTTTAATTTCAGTTTACCACATACCTTAGTTTTCCAGAAAATTCGAAAAAACCTTAAAAATGATCATTGTATTGAGGCATAGCCTTTACAAAAGTAGTGACATTCCATGATAATTGCCAGTATACTGAAATCATATGCTCTTAATAGGGTTAAGATGAAAATTCATATACACTAAATGTACAAAAGCAAGGAAATTCCCAAATTTGTACACTTTTATTGTCATTAAGGGTATGACTACATATCAACCAAACCATTTCATTATCACATCACTACAGTATAAATCTCTATGCATGAGTGGATGAAGTGTGTGAGGTGCGCTGAAGAAAATTTCCTACCAGTAAAATACATAGCCCTGTTGTGCTCGCATACACTTAATGACAATTTGGGAATTTCCTTGCTTTTGTACATTTAGTGTATATGAATTTTCATCTTAACCCTATTAAGGGCATATAATTTCAGTATACTGGCATTTTTTATAGAATTCATACATATTTCAGCAAAACGAGCAGAGGATGTCTGTTGGACTAAGAGGTCTTTGGGGCTCTAAGCGGAGGGACTGTTTGTGTTTGGTTGAAAGAGATTTTTGTTCTGATTGCAAGTCTGTCGTTCGGTAAAGAAACTAAGTATCATTTTAAAACATGATGGTACTGATGAACCGGACAAATACCGACTAGGCTAGGGTTAACTTAGGGTTTACTTAGGGTTATGTTAGGGTTAGTTTAGGATTATGTTAGGGTTAGTTTAGTGTTTGGTTAAGATTCGTTCAGGATTTGTTTAGGGTTATGTTATGGTTAGTTTATGATTATGTTAGGGTTAGTTTAGGGTATGGTTAGGGTTTGTTAAGGATTTGGTTAGGGTTTGTTAAGGATTTGGTTAGGGTTTGTTAAGGATTTGTTTAGGGTTAGTTTAGAGTTAGGTTAGGGTTTGTTCAGGGTTTGTTTAGGGTTAGTTTAGGATTATGTTTGTGTTAGTTTAGGGTTTGTTTAGGGTTAGTTTAGGATTATGTTTGGGTTAGTTTAGGGTTTGTTTAGGGTTAGTTTAGGATTATGTTTGGGTTAGTTTAGGGTTAGGCTAGGGTTTGTTAAAGATTTGTTTAGGGTTAGTTTAGGGTTAGGTTAGGGTTTGTTCAGGATTTGTTTAGAGTTAGTTTAGGATTATGTTTAGGATTATGTTAGGGTTAGTTTAGGGTTAGATTAGGATTATGTTTGGCTTAGTTTAGGGTTAGGTTAGGGTTTGTTTAGGATTATGTTAAGGTTAGGTTAAGGTTTGTTTAGGGTTAGTTTAGGATTATGTTTGGGTTAGTTTAGGGTTAGGTTAGTGTTTGTTAAAGATTTGTTTAGGGTTAGTTTAGGATTATGTTAGTTTAGGGTTAGGTTATGGT
>OY744540.1:5223170-5225670 GCA_963556195.1 Sepiola atlantica | reverse complement strand
ATAAACAATAACAAATATTTATATTTGAAGCTCCTCGCAAAAAGTAGAGCACTGTAAATTGTAGTACTAACACAGCGTGACGTCACTTGCTTTATATGCATCATTCCTTCCCTTATAGAAGTTGAATCTCGCCGCTTTAAATGTGTTAAAATTATCATTGTTTATAAGCTATTCAGAATTGGCCGATCGGTTAACGACGTTGGATTTGGGTTGAAAAAATACTTGTAATCCAGGGTTTCGAATCGTGTCATACTTCTATGCTGATGAGTCTCGATTGAAAAGAGACGAAACGTATACGTCCATAGATAAATAAATAATAACATATATATATATATATATATATATATATATATATATATATATATATATATATATATATATATATATATATATATATATATATATATATAGTCTCGGAAGTTTCTCAACCATTAAAACTATATAAAAAAACAACAAAAAACAAAAAAAAAAAAACAAAAAACAAAAAAACATATAGTCTCAAGTCTTCCAGTGGAAAATCACTCATGTAAGTCAATTTATTTTTTACAGTTATTATATTAGTTAGTTTCTAACACTATTTTAAAGGGATCATCAGTTGTTTACCATGAAAAACTGTTTCGGGAATTTAAAAACAAGACAGTATTTAATTTCATGGCTTCCCAGCAGAGTTGATCAGACCCCACTTCCCTTAAAAGACAAAAACATAAACGTTCCTTATACTAAATCTACCTTTTGTTCCATATAAATGTTTTGCTAACTTATATTAGTTATTTAAAACATCAAAAAAAAAAAAAAAAAAAAAATGTTTACCTGCGCTGTTCGTCTGTCTAATAAAATTTATCCGTTACTCACAAAAATGTTGTTGCATTTTAAAGTGTTTGGACGAATCCATGACACTATTATTTAAGTGATTAATGTATTATTTTTAGTTTTATATTATAAATATAAAAAACATCAACACATCAAAAAATAAAAGATAAATAAATAAATATGTATATACATATATACATATATATATATATATATATATATATATATATATATATATTACATACACACATACATATATATACCTTTAGTTCCTTCTTTCTCCCTCGTCCTACTTTGTTGTCCATCTTCCCGTTGTTGTCAACCCGCAAATAAATATTAATCTTCCTTGTTCACTATAGTTTTTCTAATCTGCGTTCACAACAGTCGACTTTTTTCTTTTCTCATTGTTTCAAATCTGCGTCTGTAAGTTAACCGTTAATTTGTTCTCTTTTTTCTTCTTCTTATTTACCAACTCCCGGTGTTTAAAAATCAGCGTTCATAGTTATGAACGGTTTTCTTCTTCTTCTTCTTCTTCTTCTTCTTCTTTTTTAACATTTCTTTCTTTCTTTCTACTGTATTTTTATTGTTTTTCTTATTATAATTAGCAGATGTGTTATATATACGTTTATTCATATTATATAATTTCTATTTATATATACTATGATTTGTTCTATCAGTTTATTTTGATTAATTTGATAAGATTTAAAAGCATCAGGATGGCGAGTAATTGCCTTATTTAATTGTCCAAATATTTTATTTTGATCGCCACCTTGGTTAATCATTCTTATTATTAGATCAGAAATTGGGGGCATGAAATCTACTAATTTTAAGGTAACACGAGCAATTCTCAGAAATTCAGACATAATACTCCCGTAAAATATATACACAGGGCTAGTACTATTTTTATATGGCATTCGCACGATACGAAAAGGGAATGAATTTCTTTTATCAAACAGTTTTATAGATAAATATTTTATCTTCAATTTTTATATCCAAATCAAGAAAAGTAGATTGTGTTCCCTTATGTTCACAGTTTAATTTTAACTCTTTAGGATATATTAAATGTTTAGTATTTGCAAACTCTTCACTATAATTAATGCACACAAGGTCGTCAATATATCGCCTACATCCATGATAACTATACGCTCTAGATATATCATTTTTTATTAATGATGACATATATATATATATTCAAGTCTATGTAAATATAGATCTGCCCAAAATGGAGACGCATCCAAACCCATTGGAATACCTATTGTTTGGAGCAATAATTTATTCCCTATTTGAAAGTAACTCTCTTTTATAAGGTGACTTATAAGCATTATCAGACCAGTTTTGGATACACTCGTCTTACCATTTTTATTTTTACACCAAAAGGCTTTAGATTTTGCAAAGTCTATGTATTTACCTTTTCCTCCTGCAAAAGCTAAATCTACAGTATTACCTAATTCTTTAATAAGTTCTTTATGGGGTATTTTTGTATATAATGTACTAAAATCGTATGTCGAGATTGATTTAGCCTGTTTACGAGAATTAATACGATCTAATTTTTCTTTTACTAGATCGGAATTATTTACCACCCAAAATAGGTTTATATTACTATAGAATTTACTTTTTTTATGGAAATTATTTATTTGGTTTATAATTAATTTAAAGATTTTAGACACAGCCTTACTTAAGGGTTTAGTGA
>OY744540.1:5200670-5210670 GCA_963556195.1 Sepiola atlantica | reverse complement strand
GCCTTAATGGATGACGTCATACTTATGTGGCATAATAGATAGACATATTTTTTTGGTACTTATATCGATCTTGACCCAGTTTTCGCGAGTTTTTTGTCGAAGCGTTCGGCTATCCTACGAAAACGCCCGAGAGATGACGAGCCGAATGGTACCATACGATAATTTTGATACGGTGCTGCGTCCTGTGATTTTAAGTTATATTTTCAATAAATTTTCTAAAAGAAACAACAAAAAAAACAAAACAGCAAAACATAACGAAATTACTGTTATCAAATAAATATTTTTTGTTATTTTGATACGTTGTTGCGTCCTATAATTTTTAGTCATATTTGCAAGACATTTTTTAAACAACAAAACAAATAAAACAAGCAAAACTGAGCGAAATTACTGTTATCAAAAAAATATTTTTAACCTTAAACACTAACCCTAACCCAAACCCTAAACTCTAAACCCTAACCCCTAACCCTAACCCAAACCCTAAACTCTAAACCCTAACCCTAACTCTAACCCTAAACCCTAACTCTAACCCTAAACCCTAACTCTAACCCTAAACCCTAACCGTAAACCCTAAACTCTAAACCCTAACCCTAACTCTAACCCTAAACCCTAACCCTAAACCCTAACCCAAACCCTAACCCTAAACCCAAACCCTAAACTCTAAACCCTAAACCCTAACCCTAAACCCTAACCCTAACAACAAAAAACAAAACAAGCAAAACATTATAAACATAGGACGCAGCACCGTATCAAAATTTTCGTCTGATACAAATCGGCTCGTCATCTCTCGGGCGTTTGCGTAGGATAGCCGAACGCTTCCGACAAGAAACTTACGGAAACTGGGTCAAGATCGATATAAGTACCATTTTTTTGTAGTAAGACGAGTTAAATGACCTGATAAAGCTTGATATGTCGTAAATCAAAGTAAACAAACGAACATCAATATCCCAATGGACCCCCCCCCATTCCTTGTATCCCCCCCAAATTCCTCTCTAGGGGAGTGGGGAGATCCTATCTTGTCGAGCACCAATCCTTTAGTCAGCATGATGAATGGCTTCTGTCTTTTCGCTCTACGTTCTCGGCCAGTGTTTACAGAAGACAACACCAGAAAAAGGCATTCAACTTGAGATGGTTTGCCTCGCGTCTTCACTCCTTTCATTACAAAGGAAGTTTCGGTGTTGTCTTTTGGAGAAAAGTCATTTATTTTTAACCGGTATAAAAAGTTAACAAGACATTTGCAAATAGTAGAAAACAGAACAAAACTAAAATGAATTAAAAGCGCCCCGCATTTATCATGACTCACTTGACTCGATCAAATAGAAAAGATATTGAATATCGTTTCGACTTTTACAGACGACCATCTGGTTGTTTATAAAAACAAAAACAGAATCCGACGAAACGAAATCCAGGATTGGGAAGTAAATAAAGAAGCACTTAAAAAACACTAAAAGAAATAGGTAAGTTAAAAAAAAAAGAATCCGACGAAACGAAATCCAGGATTGGTAAGTAAATAAAGAAATACTTAAAAAAAAAAAAAAAAAAGAAATAGGTAAGTTAAAAAAAAAAGAATCCGACGAAACGAAATCCAGGATTGGTAAGTAAATAAAGAAATACTTTAAAAAAAAAAAAAAAAAGAAATAGGTAAGTTAAAAAATACAGAATCCGACGAAACGAAATCCAGGATTGGTAAGTAAATAAAGAAATACGTAAAAAGAAAAAAAAAAAACAACAACAAAAAAAGAAATAAGTAAATTCATTTTCAACTAATAATCGGTAATCTATATAAAATATGTATGTCCGTGTGTGTATGTAAGATACCCCCATGATGTTCTTAGCTCAGCAGAGCGTCCGTATTAAATTATCAATACTCATTCTTGTGTAATAGAAAACTCCTGCTGAAGAAAAAAGGAGTCAGCAGCGCCCCCAACTGGCAACAAACGCAAATGCCGGAACAATGTTTTACAAGGACTAGCGAAATTCTCTAATATATATATATATATATATATATATATATATATATATATATATATATAATAACGAAGATATTTTTTTTATAAAATGTTTAGAAAACCTTGCACAACGCAGATTATTTGTTTTTAAAAATAAATTATTTATTCATCTTAAAAACATTTTTTCTTTTTATAAACTTGAGTACTTTCGGTAAATCTACCATCTTCAGAAGAATATTTCTTTTTCTTTTTTTTTCCTCTTGGTTGAGACATTCTCGTGGCCAAGTTGAAAATCCGTCTAGGTGTTTTGACGAGGAGAAAAAATTGTTGATATGGCTGTATGTCACGTCGTCGGCGTGGAAGGGTACTTTGAAAAGATATATATATATATATATATATATATATATATATATATATATAATGAGCCCCTTAACACATTAAAGTTGAGCACTGTTAGGAGATATTTAAAAATAAACATTCACTTAGCTACAAAGCAAGACTCCAAGTAAGGTTGTTGAGTTCTCCAGTCTGTCTTAATGTTTACGATGTAATGGGCATAAATATAACTTAAAATTCTCCATATCATGTGGTCTTGAGGGTAGAGTGAAAGCGTGCAGATCCAAAGGTATCCGGGTTCGTGTCTTGTAACCGTCTGAAATTATCATTTCCCTACACTGAAGAGAGCAAAAAGCTCGAAACGACTTCGTCTGTAGGTAAAACTATACTGAAATATATATATATATATATATATATATATATATATATATATATATATATATAAGTATAAATTTTTATTTATACAAACATTATTGGTTACATATGTACATACATGTTTCGAAACCGAAACATGTATGCACATATGTAACCAATAATGTTTGTATAAATAAAAAATTATACTTATAAACAGCTCTACTTGGTATTGAGCACTTTTTATAAACACTTGAGTTTCTACGGATTTACAGAAACTAATACAATACATGTACTATATATATATATATATATATATATATATATATATATATATATATATATATATATATATGCGAGCGTGTGTGTAATACGTTTGTGTTTTTATGTAAACCCATAACATTCTCAGCCACAGAGTTGGAATTTGGTTTAAACACATCTCATTAAGGCGCAGCAAATGATTTAGGTGAGAACATTGGCAGTGATGAAAGTGCAGTCCGAAATGAGCATGTAGTGTACTCCGACCAGTTCTCTAAATGTCACTAGGACCAAGCTGTATACAAGCTTGGTGTTCATGCCTTTGACTTCTTCATTCTGCGTGATTTAGTCAAAGTATCAATTCGTTGGTCTTGAATCGAGAAATGATTGGCAGGCTTCTTCAATTTCCCCGAAAAATTTCTGCACGTGTACTTCCTCAACATAAAACAGACAAGCAGCAAACTCCCCTCTCTTCACCGTAGAGATCCGGAAAAGCTTTCTACTCTTATACTTTCTTCCCTCGAACTGCTAGACTTTGGAATCCTTTCCCTGTTTCCTGTTTCTTGATTCCATGACATCTTGCTGTTAAACTCCCTACTTAGAATGTTCCTGTTGGCATGGCCCCTAATAGTAGCCCCTTACGGGAACACTTCCATTGTCGTACACGGTAAATTTTACATAAGAATACACTTTTAGATTTCAAGTAGATTCTCTAACCTTTATTTCTCTAGGGAACACACAAACATCACACATACATTGATTATATATATATATATATATATATATATATATATATATATATATATATATATATATATATATATATATATATTGATTAGTGTCGGTTCAAAGTTATCAGAGAGTTATCTCCCTTGGGTTAGGTCTAATTGTATCCCTTGATTCATTACTAGCCAACTATAGAATTCAATCTTCAACTTCCGGAAACCAAACATATATCTAAATTCCACCCACGTGTGAATTTAGAACCAGCTATTCTTTCCCTTTCCTGGCTGGCCTCCAAGTTCGGTTAACACTGTCCACCTGGCTCTCCATCTTTAACTCTGACACCACTCCCATCAGATCCCTATTCTAGTCGCAAAATCAGGCTCCCAGAATATCAACAAACAAGCAAACCATGTTTACTTGCACATTTTTCATTGTACATCTCTCTATTTGTTCACCCTGGTAATGTATGTTTTTTTTTTTTTTATCAATGTTAGGTCAATTAACGTAGCCTTTCGTTTTGTAAGTACGTCTGCGATTTTACCCTCTTCATGTGTCAGATTTAGTGTATCCTTCTAACACTCACTGATTAACTAATGATCTACACGCTATACGAGGCACCTTTCTCTTGTTCTGATCGCCTTATGGAAATTTGAAGTAGCTTTTATAGTTTAATTAAACTGTTCTTTGGGTTGGTGTCTTTATGCTTTCTGCGGTGAAGAGTCCACAAATATAGCAAAATCGACCCGAGTCATTTATACACTTCCGGCGTTCCATTTAAATAATCCAAGTTGTAATGAATTTGTAGCAGTAGTAGTAGTAGTAGTAGCAACAACAATAGCAGCAGCAGCAACAACAACAACAACAACCGCAGAATAACGATGTCTAAAATCAGTCGCTATTTCCTTGACTTAAATGCTTGGTAATTATTGGATCAAATACTCAATTTCGATTGGTTTTCCTATATTGAGATTTAACCAATCCGAAACAATATCTCCTGGAGCCCAGCACCTGTTCATGAATCTTATTTAAGGAAACGCATTAGCGCTTTCCAAACAGATAGCTGGCGAGAAGGACAAGTAACCCGACGAATCTTTGTCCCTTAGAACAAATATCAACACACCTACTTGGCGCGCAAACGAACACCGCCTTTAGGCTCTGGCTATTGGCATCGGAACATGTACTTACTTCCTAATAATAATACGAACTCTGTCAGTGTCACGAACTAACACAACATTCCTACCTGAGTACGTACGGTTGTAATAACATTCTCCACCTTTATGGACTTATAAAACCCTTTTCTCTCGTTCAGACTTTAGAGCTCATGAAAACGTTTTCTTGGATTTGACTGCAGGACTTTGTGTAATAACACTTTCTCCGTCAAGACGTATGACATTCAATAACTTCATTAAATCCCATCCATTCACTGTGGAGGTCCCCACATGCCGAAGAGCTTTCTACTCCAAAAGCTTCGTTCTCTCGTGCTGCTGGACTCCGGAACTCCCTCCCTGTTCCCTGTTTTCCTGACGGTACTGACATGCAGAAATTTAAAACTAATGTAAACAGACATCTCGCTGCCCAGCTCCCAATTTAGGTTGACCCCCCCCCCCCAAAAAAAGACCCAAAAATCTTTCGCCCTTTTTCTCAGTAGCCCCTTACGTCTACAGTGGCGGCCTGTCCTGTTTGGGGTGAAAAAGATAACTTCTTTGCTAAAATGTGATTTTTACTAGTTAAAAGATGTAAGATACCGTTGATAAATATATATTAGAATAAGATTTGTCATTTAATTCACTTGTGACCAAATATTTTATTTGACAAATTATCCAAGAATAGCTGAAAAGAGGTCTGTGATCTAAAGCAAAAGAATAAAGTATAAATTATTTAACAGCAAAATATAGTTGATACAATATTGATATTAATTTAGACATGGCTATGCTTGTTCCGCGAAACAGGATCCGATATATTCTTAACCGGTTTCAGATTCAGATTCTGCAAACTTGATTGCCTTAAAATCAGATCAAACAAGCCGCGCGTGCGTGGTCCCCCTCTGTATGTGACTCGATGTGGCGAGTGTAAAATACAATAAATTTGGGCAATTTGGGGCATTTTTGACCCTTTTGACCCCCTGGGGGCGCGAACCAGAATTTTTCTGAGGTCAAGGATGCTCATTTTATATTCGGAACAATTGCCTCTACATTTTGAGCAAGTTTCAGAAAAATTGAATGGATGGATCAAACGTTATGGGTGAAAAGGGTCATATTTTGCCATTTTGGGGGCTTTTGACCCCCTGGGAGCGCGAACAAGATTTTTTCCAAGGTCAGCGATACTTATTTTCTATTAGGAACAATTGCCTCCACATTTTGGCCAAGTTTCAGAGCAATTGAATGGATGGATGAAAAGTTATGGGGCTAAAAATGTCCTTTTGACCACCTGGGGGCCTAACCAGATTTTTTTTTCAAAAATCGGAGAATGTCATTTTCCAACCTGACCAAAGTTACAACTTCATGCAAAATTTCAGAGAAATTCAATGGATTGTTGCGGAGAAAAATCCGGACGGACGGACGGACGGACATGCCTCAAAACATAAGTCCCCCGATTTTATAAATCGCGGGACCAATTATAAGAGAACCAGGAAATGAATATTTTTGTTGACAGGTGTTATCCATATAATCTCAAACAAGTTTGATTGAATAAAACTAATGTATTTGTTTTACCCTAGGGACCTCCAATTCTGTTTTTACTATTCCTAAATAGTTATGTGTTTCACTCACATTTTTAAGGGTTTCATCACTTTATTTATCTTCCTCCCACAAGGCAAGATGTGACACAAGGTCGGGAAAGTGGGGAAAAACAACGCTCGAGAATTTGAGCACTCTGGCTATTTAAAAATTGCCTGGGCAGCCCCGTCGGCATTCCCCTGTCTGTTTGTATGTCCAGCTACTCCTAAAAAATTACTCGGCAAACTGTCAACAAGTTGATATCTTTAGGACCGGACAACACCTGGGATCATAATATCTCAAAATCACAACAAAAAGTTTTTTGCTGAGGGTCAACGGGGCCAGTCTTCGGCAGCGGGTCTGGGTTTTTTTACGCTTTTCCAATGTTATTTACTACTAATTTGGAAATCAGCCAATGTAATTATGTAATAATAACATTTCTTTCAACCTACTTATTCTTGTGCACATGACGTCACAGTAATAGGTATATGACGTCATCGTTATATAGGTTTTGAATTTTTTTTTTCTCTTCAAAATTTTTTTTTTTTCAAAATAAACTAACCCCCTCTCAAAGGGTGAGAAGGCAAAGCCTGGGAGGGTGCACCTCCTAGAATTGCACACAATTATCAAAATCGAATAAACTGAATAAATATTCATCAGATTCGTTATTTGTCACGTGTCATCGTTCTGTGATTTCTGTGTCTGCTGCATTATTTGAGACTGCTATCCGCAATTGCAGGAAACCGGCATAAAATGTGTTTCGAATTGTGAATTCTTGTATGAAATATGGAGCAATATTTTTTTTATGAAATATGGAGCAACATTCTTTTATGAAATATGTAGCAACATTTTTGTATGAAATATGTAGCAACATTTTTATGA
This sequence comes from Sepiola atlantica, assembly GCA_963556195.1. Lineage (NCBI taxonomy): Eukaryota > Metazoa > Mollusca > Cephalopoda > Sepiida > Sepiolidae > Sepiola > Sepiola atlantica. The sequence goes on along the minus strand of OY744540.1, from coordinate 5,203,457 downwards.
AATATTGAGCAACATTCTTTTATGTAATATAGAGCAACATTCACTTATGAAATATGTAGCAACATTCTTTTATGAAATATGGAGCAACATGCTTTTATGAAATATGGAGCAGCATTCTTTTATGAAATATGAAGCAACATTCTTTTATGAAATATAGAGCAATATTCTATTATGAAATATGTAGCAACATTCTTTTATGAAATATGGAGCAACATGCTTTTTATGAAATATGGAGCAATATTCTTATGAAATATGGAGCAATATTCTTATGAAATATGGAGCAATATTCTTTTATGAAATATGGATCAACATGCTTTTATGGAATATAGAGCAACAGTCTTTTATGAAATATGAGCAACATTCTTTTATGAAATAATAACAGTTCTCTAAGGTTGGTTGTAAAATAGAAGAATAAATAATAAAAACATTCTTAGAAAAGTTTGGTGTAAATAGTTTTTTTTTTGTTAGAATTAGATTTTTCTATGTCGGGGATTTCTTGTGTCTTTTGCTTAAGTTTTTGTAAAACCCTAAACCTAACTCTTACACTTAACCCTTAACCCCAACCCTAACCCTAACCCTAACCCTTACCCTAACCCTAACCCTAAATTCTAACCCTAACCCAGAGTCTCATAGAAACCATTTCAGTTCGATTTACTTAGCTTTCAAAAGAACATCTAAGTATTTCAGATCGTTTTACGCATCTTGATTTTTGCGATGTTCACCAAGTTCCGGCTGTTTTACTCTCCGGGCTTTTAGCAGGTTGCTTTTGTTGCAGTCTATAACTATGTGGAGATTTAAAACTGGACTTTTTAGTTAATCCATCTTTTAGAAAATGGCGACAACCAAAATGCTGAAAACAGTCTGAAACAGGTGAATAACGCAAATACTTCGTTTTGAAATTCGCAAACAAATCCTAAATTAGAAGTAGACAATCGTGATGACGACACAATAAATAAAACAAAATATACAAAACAATTGGAAAATGTAGAAAATGATAGTCACACTTATGAAAACTATCACGTCTCTTTAACTGCATACTGGAGTTATATATGGTCAACTGTTCATCTCGAAATTTTGCCACAGGAGCAGAATAGGTTGGTTTTATAAGCTAAATCCCGAACAAAATGAGACCACTACTAGCGCTGTTAGAATCAGTGTTAAAATTATTAACAAACAACAACAAATACAACAAGTCGCACGTGCGTGGTCCCCCTCTGTATGTGACTCGATGTGGCGAGTGTAAAATGCAATAAATTTGGGCAATTTGGGGCATTTTTGACCCCCCTTTGACCCCCTGGAGGCGCGAACCAGAATTTTTCTCAGGTCAAGGATGCTCATTTTATATCCGGAACAATTGCCTCTAAATTTTGGGCAAGTTTCAGAAAAATTGAATGGATGGATCAAACGTTATGAGAGAAAAGGGTAATTTTTTTTGCTATTTTGGGGGCTTTTGACCCCGCCCCCGGCGGCGCAAACCAGATTTTTTCCAAGGTTAGCGATACTTATTTTCTATCAGGAACAATTGCCTCCATATTTTGGCCAAGTTTCAGAGAAATTGAATGGATGGATGAAAAGTTATGGGGCCAAAAATGTAATTTTTTGCCATTTCGGGGCCTTTTGACCACCTGGGGGGCTAACCAGATTTTCTTTCAAAAATCGGAGAATGTCACTTTCTAACCTGACCAAAGTTACAACTTCATGCAAAATTTCAGAGAAATTCAATGGATTGTTGAGGAGAAAAATCCGGACGGACGGACGGACGGACATGCCTCAAAACAAATTTTATAAATCGGGGGACTAATAATACGGTTTTATAACCTCGTATCTTTCAATTCTGCCAAGAATCATTCATAAGGTTGTAAAATTGACATAACAAAAATGTCAAACATTAACAAAAAAAAGTGGAGCATATTAATAGGTTACTTCCCTTGTCTTCTCGAATAAATTATCTCCCTTGTCTATTTTGCTCATAGATTATCTCCCTTGTCTTCTAAAATAGTCCTATTTGATTGGACAAGACAATTCTGTTTGACTAATCACCAGGAACTTCATTTTGGCGGGATAAAGACGAAAAGCCCAATGGCCGTTCTCTTTTTGAAATAATCTTCTTTTCGACAAGACATATTAATTGAGCCACCATTGCGACATTAAAAGTAACCCCGTTTTTCAGAAGTTCTTCCATGCTTAAGCGGACATAGAAGCCATGTATCAGGTAAGTGGATCTTTTAATTAAGCCGCACACATATATTGTTTGCAAGACATTTCTTGTATTATAAATTAATCGGTATTTGTCCAGATTAAGACCCAAGCTAAAATCGATTTGGTTTCGGTAGTTTCAGGGTGTTTACGTAGACGCCTGAAAAATGCCGAAGCGTTTATCCAATCAGAATGCGAGTAAATAAGTAGACGACAAGTTAACATTTTAATAGATTGAATCGTGAAATCCACTAATTGGAAATAAAAATTAATCAAAGCGATAATGGATTTTAACGAACCCTAAACCCTAACCTTAACCCTAACACCGTTTTTAAACTTGTTCGGTGAAAAAACAAACCTTTTCATGCAGAAAAAAACATTTTATACCCCTAACCCTAACACCGTTTCAACACTTGTTCAGTGATATTTTTCTTAAAAAAAATATCTACGTGTAAAAAAACAACATTTTTTCCAGTTGTACATCCAGCCTCGTTTTAGATTTTTTGGACGTAGGAAATCGACTTTTCATTCAGCTTTTTCCGGTCGTCTACGCAAACATCCAGAAACTACTGACGCCAAGTCGATTTTAGC
>OY744540.1:5185670-5195670 GCA_963556195.1 Sepiola atlantica | reverse complement strand
CACTAAGCAATTAAAAAAAAAGGTTACTATCGAAGATACGGTTTAGTTTTTGTTTTTAAAAACTTTATTTAGCATGTGTGCTGATGTAACATCATACTAACACCTACTCACAATTGTTAACAGGCTCATTGCAGATGTGAAACAAGATGCAGTTTTGTACATTTTCGTTGAATATTATATTAAATAAGCATTTTGTTGAAATGTGTTATATTTGAAACAAACTATTATTTCCGTTTTTTTTTATCCAATGATTATTTTGATGGCAGTGTAACGATGTTTTTTTGATATCGTGGACAAATATTTATCTCTCTCCCCTCTCTCTCCTTTTCCCTCTCCCCTTCCCCTCTCTCTCCCCCTCTCTCTCTCCCTCTCTTCTCTCTCTCCCTCTTCTCTCTCTCCCTCTTTCCTCTCTCCCCCTCTCTCTCCATCTTCCCTCTCTCTGCCCCTCTCTCTCTCACTCTCTCCTCTCTCTCCTTCTCTCCTCTCTCCTCTCTCTCCCTCTCTCCTCTCTCCTCTCTCGGCCTCTCTCCTCTCTCCTCTCTCCCCTCTCTCTCGATCTCCTCTCTCTCACCCCTCTCCCTTTCCCCCTCTCCCTTTCCCCCTCTCTCCCCTCTCTCACCATCTCTCTCCGTCTCCCCTCTCTCTCACCTTCTCTCTCCATCTCCCCTCTCTCTCCTTTTCCCTCTCCCCCTCTCTCTCCCCTCCTCTCCCTCCCTCTTACCTCTCTCCCCCTCTCTCTCCATCTCCCCTCTCCCTCTCCCGTCTCTCTCTCCCCTCTCTCTCTCACTCTCTCCTCTCTCTCCCTCTCTCCTCTCTTTCCCTCTCTCCTTTCTCTTCCTCTCTCCCCTCTCCCCTTTCTCTCGATCTCCTCTCTCTCACCCTCTCTCCCTCTCCTTTTCCCTCTCTCTCCCCTCTCTCCTCTCTCTCCCTCTCTCCTCTCTCTCCCTCTCTCCTCTCTTTCCCTCTCTCATTTCTTTTCCTCTCTCCCCTTTCTCTCTCTCCTCTCTCTCACCCCTTCTCCCTCTCCTTTTCCCTCTCTCTCCCCTCTCTCACCATCTCTCTCCATCCCCCCTCTCTCTCCCTCTCTTTCCTTTTCCCTCTCTCCCCCCTCTCTCTCTCTCTCTCTCTCTCCTTCAGCTGTCCAAAATTTAATTCACGGTCTTCCCGCAATCCGACTTTCTTAAAGTGGTTGGTCTCCACATATGCAAATTAATTTCACTTAAAAAAATCTGAAACTACGGACACGTTTTTTTTTAACTGGAAAATGACTGTCCGACATTCGAAACATCCCACGCGCTTCGAAGCTGGTCCGCATTCGTTTTCGTACTATTGTTATTGTAAGCTACATTTTATTCTTTTTAATTTCAAACGACAACTTCGCATGGTAACAAATAAAGAGAGTAGAAAGTGACTAACTTGGGTTTACTTACGGCAACCTCGTAACTCTCGCTTCTCTTATTTTGTCTTTTAGTCCTCACATTGTATGAACAATGTTTCTGACAAAGAGGGGGGGGGGAAATTGCTGTGTTCTGGGTCAGAATCTATCCATCTAGCACTGGGTAGTTTTTGACCGTGAAGTAGTATTTTTTTTAGCTCCTAACGTCAAGTGGCTTCATGCCTTGTCTCTAGCGACTTCCATAAAAAAGCTATTAAAGAACGTCTCATTTATAGAAGTCAGTAACAGTGATGTTATGCAACCTGTACCAACACAATAAATTATTAAAAAAAAACTTTTATTTCTATAGAATTAATAATAAAGGCGGTAAACAAACCTTCTTCTTGGATTTGGCCACCATCTTTGAACGACATATTGAAAAAAAAAAAAAGGTGTAACTTTTGGCGCCTTTTTTAATGTTATTCCGTACGACATTAAGTAACTTGCCTGCGTTTACTTCCGGGTTAAATGTTAATGTTCTTGGACACCGAGTCAAAGAGAAACTGTCTGAATTGAAAGAAAAAAAAAGAGGCCGATAGTATAAATTGGCATTAAACTTTTTATTTCTTTCCTCAGCCAGAAGGAAATAAACTGTTTTGTTGTTGTTATATCGGTAATTCTATTCACACATGTCCATAATGGAGCTGTTATCATATTCGAAATGGAGATTTTCACGGCATAATTCCGAGTTGGAGCGTGTAATCTGTCGACACGCAGTAATGATTGATGTCCATGAAATGCGAGACTTCTCGTACGAAACGCCTTTAAATATGCAGATATCAACGGCGAAAAAAGAGCACAGAAAAAACAATAACAAAACAACAACAACAACAACAACAATAATAATAATAATAATAATAATAATAATAATAATAATAATAATAATAATTTGTTAAATCAGTCTTGCTGCTGTCATAACAGAAAAAAACAAACAATCAAGACCGGATATTATGCGTCCATTCAATCTGTACGCTTAGCGATGAAAATGCGATCCTAACCTTAAGCGAGACAGATCAACGAAAATTCTATTTCAAACTTAGGTGCGACGGATCATCAAAAATACTTATTACATCTTAAGCGCAAGGAAAATGCGCTAACAAAAGTGCTATTTGTAACTTACGCGTGACAGACAAAGGGAAACACTATTTCCAAACTTAAGCATGAAAAACTGACGAAAATCCTATTCAATTGGAGCGTGACAGACCGACCGATGAACAGATTCTCTTATGGATATATTTGAACGCATCTAAAATAAAATGTGCTCATTGAATCTTTGCATTTAAGGATAAAAACGCTATTTACAAACTTAAGCGTTACAGACAGATGAAAATGCTATTTCAAACTCAAGTGTAACAGACTGATAGAAAACGCTATTTCGAACTTAAGCGTTACAGACTGATGAAAATCTTATTTCAAACTTAAGCGTTACAGACTGATGAAAACGCTTTTTTAAACTTAAGCGTTACAGACTGATAAAAACGCTATTACAAACTCAAGCGTTACAGACTGATGAAAACGCTATTTCAAACTTAAGCGTTACAGACTGATGAAAACGCTATTTTAAACTTAAGCGTTACAGACTGATGAAAACGCTATTTCAAACATAAGCGTTACAGACTGATGAAAATGCTATTTTAAACTTAAGCGTTACAGACTGATGAAAACGCTATTTCAAACTTAAGCGTTACAGACTGATGAAAACGCTATTTTAAACTTAAGTGTGACAGACTGATGAAAATGCTATTTCAAACTTAAGCGTTACAGATCGATGAAAACGCTATTTACAAACTTAAGCGTTACAGATCGATGGAAACGCTATTTTAAACTTAAGCGTTACAGATCGATGAAAATGCTATTTCAAACTTAAGCGTTACAGATCGATGAAAATGCTATTTCAAACTTAAGCGTTACAGATCGATTAAAATGCTATTTACAAACTTAAGCGTTACAGATCGATGAAAACGCTATTTACAAACTTAAGCGTTACAGATCGATGAAAACGCTATTTCAAACTTAAGCGTTACAGAGCGATGAAAACGCTATTTACAAACTTAAGCGTTACAGATCGATGAAAATGCTATTTACAAACTTAAGCGTTACAGATCGATGAAAATGCTATTTACAAACTTAAGCGTTACAGATCGATGAAAACGCTATTTCAAACTTAAGCGTTACAGAGCGATGAAAACGCTATTTCAAACTTCAGCGTTACAGATCGATGAAAACGCTATTTCAAACTTAAGCGTTACAGATCGATGAAAATGCTATTTACAAACTTAAGCGTTACAGATCGATGAAAACGCTATTTCAAACTTAAGCGTTACAGATCGATGAAAATGCTATTTACAAACTTAAGCGTTACAGACTGATGAAAACGCTATTTACAAACTTAAGCGTTACAGATCGATGGAAACGCTATTTTAAACTTAAGCGTTACAGATCGATGAAAATGCTATTTCAAACTTAAGCGTTACAGATCGATGAAAACGCTATTTCAAACTTAAGCGTTACAGATCGATTAAAATGCTATTTACAAACTTAAGCGTTACAGATCGATGAAAACGCTATTTAGAAACTTAAGCGTTACAGATCGATGAAAACGCTATTTCAAACTTAAGCGTTACAGAGCGATGAAAACGCTATTTACAAACTTAAGCGTTACAGATCGATGAAAATGCTATTTACAAACTTAAGCGTTACAGATCGATGAAAATGCTATTTACAAACTTAAGCGTTACAGATCGATGAAAACGCTATTTCAAACTTAAGCGTTACAGAGCGATGAAAACGCTATTTCAAACTTCAGCGTTACAGATCGATGAAAACGCTATTTCAAACTTAAGCGTTACAGATCGATGAAAATGCTATTTACAAACTTAAGCGTTACAGATCGATGAAAACGCTATTTCAAACTTAAGCGTTACAGATCGATGAAAATGCTATTTACAAACTTAAGCGTTACAGAGCGATGAAAACGCTATTTACAAACTTAAGCGTTACAGATCGATGAAAACGCTATTTACAAACTTAAGCGTTACAGATCGATGAAAATGCTATTTACAAACTTAAGCGTTACAGACAGATGAAAATGCTATTTACAAACTTAAGCGTTACAGATCGATGAAAATTCTATTTCAAACTTAAGCGTTACATACAGATGAAAATGCTATTTACAAACTTAAGCGTTACAGACAGATGAAAACGCTATTTACAAACTTAAGCGTTACAGACAGATGAAAATGCTATTTCAAACTTAAGCGTTACAGACAGATGAAAATGCTATTTACAAACTTAAGCGTTACAGATCGATGAAAACGCTATTTCAAACTTAAGCGTTACAGACAGATGAAAATGCTATTTACAAACTTAAGCGTTACAGATCGATGAAAATGCTATTTCAAACTTCAGCGTTACAGATCGATGAAAACGCTATTTCAAACTTAAGCGTTACAGACAGATGAAAATGCTATTTACAAACTTAAGCGTTACAGATCGATGAAAATGCTATTTCAAACTTAAGCGTTACAGATCGATGAAAACGCTATTTCAAACTTAAGCGTTACAGACAGATGAAAATGCTATTTACAAACTTAAGCGTTACAGATCGATGAAAATGCTATTTCAAACTTCAGCGTTACAGATCGATGAAAACGCTATTTCAAACTTAAGCGTTACAGACAGATGAAAATGCTATTTACAAACTAAAGCGTTACAGATCGATGAAAATGCTATTTCAAACTTAAGCGTTACAGACAGATGAAAATGCTATTTCAAACTTAAGTGTTACAGATCGATGAAAACGCTATTTCAAACTTAAGCGTTACAGACAGATGAAAACACTATTTACAAACTTAAGCGTTACAGATCGATGAAAATGCAATTTCAAACTTCAGCGTTACAGATCGATGAAAATGCTATTTCAAACTTAAGCGTTACAGATCGATAAAAATGCTATTTCAAACTTAAGCGTTACAGATCGATGAAAATGCTATTTCAAACTTAAGCGTTACAGATCGATGAAAATGCTATTTACAAACTTAAGCGTTACAGATCGATGAAAATGCTATTTACAAACTTAAGCGTTACAGACTGATGAAAACGCTTTTTTAAACTTAAGCGTTACAGACTGATAAAAACGCTATTACAAACTCAAGCGTTACAGACTGATGAAAACGCTATTTCAAACTTAAGCGTTACAGACTGATGAAAACGCTATTTTAAACTTAAGCGTTACAGACTGATGAAAACGCTATTTCAAACATAAGCGTTACAGACTGATGAAAATGCTATTTTAAACTTAAGCGTTACAGACTGATGAAAACGCTATTTCAAACTTAAGCGTTACAGACTGATGAAAACGCTATTTTAAACTTAAGTGTGACAGACTGATGAAAATGCTATTTCAAACTTAAGCGTTACAGATCGATGAAAACGCTATTTACAAACTTAAGCGTTACAGATCGATGGAAACGCTATTTTAAACTTAAGCGTTACAGATCGATGAAAATGCTATTTCAAACTTAAGCGTTACAGATCGATGAAAACGCTATTTCAAACTTAAGCGTTACAGATCGATTAAAATGCTATTTACAAACTTAAGCGTTACAGATCGATGAAAACGCTATTTACAAACTTAAGCGTTACAGATCGATGAAAACGCTATTTCAAACTTAAGCGTTACAGAGCGATGAAAACGCTATTTACAAACTTAAGCGTTACAGATCGATGAAAATGCTATTTACAAACTTAAGCGTTACAGATCGATGAAAATGCTATTTACAAACTTAAGCGTTACAGATCGATGAAAACGCTATTTCAAACTTAAGCGTTACAGAGCGATGAAAACGCTATTTCAAACTTCAGCGTTACAGATCGATGAAAACGCTATTTCAAACTTAAGCGTTACAGATCGATGAAAATGCTATTTACAAACTTAAGCGTTACAGATCGATGAAAACGCTATTTCAAACTTAAGCGTTACAGATCGATGAAAATGCTATTTACAAACTTAAGCGTTACAGACTGATGAAAACGCTATTTACAAACTTAAGCGTTACAGATCGATGGAAACGCTATTTTAAACTTAAGCGTTACAGACTGATGAAAATGCTATTTCAAACTTAAGCGTTACAGATCGATGAAAACGCTATTTCAAACTTAAGCGTTACAGATCGATTAAAATGCTATTTACAAACTTAAGCGTTACAGATCGATGAAAACGCTATTTACAAACTTAAGCGTTACAGATCGATGAAAACGCTATTTCAAACTTAAGCGTTACAGAGCGATGAAAACGCTATTTACAAACTTAAGCGTTACAGATCGATGAAAATGCTATTTACAAACTTAAGCGTTACAGATCGATGAAAATGCTATTTACAAACTTAAGCGTTACAGATCGATGAAAACGCTATTTCAAACTTAAGCGTTACAGAGCGATGAAAACGCTATTTCAAACTTCAGCGTTACAGATCGATGAAAACGCTATTTCAAACTTAAGCGTTACAGATCGATGAAAATGCTATTTACAAACTTAAGCGTTACAGATCGATGAAAACGCTATTTCAAACTTAAGCGTTACAGATCGATGAAAATGCTATTTACAAACTTAAGCGTTACAGAGCGATGAAAACGCTATTTACAAACTTAAGCGTTACAGACAGATGAAAATGCTATTTACAAACTTAAGCGTTACAGATCGATGAAAATTCTATTTCAAACTTAAGCGTTACATACAGATGAAAATGCTATTTACAAACTTAAGCGTTACAGACAGATGAAAACGCTTTTTACAAACTTAAGCGTTACAGACAGATGAAAATGCTATTTCAAACTTAAGCGTTACAGACAGATGAAAATGCTATTTACAAACTTAAGCGTTACAGATCGATGAAAACGCTATTTCAAACTTAAGCGTTACAGACAGATGAAAATGCTATTTACAAACTTAAGCGTTACAGATCGATGAAAATGCTATTTCAAACTTCAGCGTTACAGATCGATGAAAACGCTATTTCAAACTTAAGCGTTACAGACAGATGAAAATGCTATTTACAAACTTAAGCGTTACAGATCGATGAAAATGCTATTTCAAACTTAAGCGTTACAGATCGATGAAAACGCTATTTCAAACTTAAGCGTTACAGACAGATGAAAATGCTTTTTACAAACTTAAGCGTTACAGATCGATGAAAATGCTATTTCAAACTTCAGCGTTACAGATCGATGAAAACGCTATTTCAAACTTAAGCGTTACAGACAGATGAAAATGCTATTTACAAACTAAAGCGTTACAGATCGATGAAAATGCTATTTCAAACTTAAGCGTTACAGACAGATGAAAATGCTATTTACAAACTTAAGCGTTACAGATCGATGAAAACGCTATTTCAAACTTAAGCGTTACAGACAGATGAAAACACTATTTACAAACTTAAGCGTTACAGATCGATGAAAATGCAATTTCAAACTTCAGCGTTACAGATCGATGAAAATGCTATTTCAAACTTAAGCGTTACAGATCGATGAAAACGCTATTTCAAACTTAAGCGTTACAGACAGATTTAAATGCTATTTACAAACTTAAGCGTTACAGATCGATAAAAATGCTATTTCAAACTTAAGCGTTACAGATCGATGAAAATGCTATTTCAAACTTAAGCGTTACAGATCGATGAAAATGCTATTTACAAACTTAAGCGTTACAGATCGATGAAAATGCTATTTACAAACTTAAGCGTTACAGACTGATGAAAACGCTATTTCAAACTTAAGCGTTACAGACTGATGAAAATCTTATTTCAAACTTAAGCGTTACAGACTGATGAAAATGCTATTTTAAACTTAAGTGTGACAGACTGATGAAAACGCTATTTCAAACTTAAGCGTTACAGCCCAATAAAAATGTTTTTTCAAACGTTAGTATAACAGACAGATAAAAATGCTATTTAAATTTAAGCGTGACAAACTAATGAAATGATATTTTAATTTAAGCGTGGCAGACCAAATTTTTTGTTATTTCAAGCTTAAACGTCACAGAACGATGAGAATTGGATTTAAAACTTAAGCATGACAGACCAACAAAATTTTATTTCAAACTTAAGCGTGACAGACCAACAAAATTTTTATTTCAAGCGTCACAAAAAAATGTATTTCAAGCTTAAGCGTCATAGACTGACAGCAATTATATTTCAAACTTAAGTATGACAAACTGACGAAAATTTCAATTTGAAACTTAAGCATAACGAATCAACCGACAGATAGCGATTCTTATAGATATTCTTGGACGCATCTAAAATAAAACGAGTCTATATTTATTTGTTATTTAAAACGTAAGCGTGACAGACCGACGAACAGATCCCCTTATTGAGATTCGAAGACGTGTCTAATCAGCGAGCCAAGAACCAGATGGTCTCACTTAATTTAGCATCCATTTATTTAGGTATTTAACAATACAAAAGGTAAAATAAAAAAGTTACTTTGTGTTTTTACCAGTCGACTTTTCCATTCAGCCGATTAAAGAACAGATGGAACAGCATCTTCATCTTATCTCAGCATCTATTAATCTATTTCCGCCATCGATATATTTCTCGTATTTATGTCACTCCGTTAAATATCAATGCATTGATCAAATCAAATAAAACGAAAACAAGATGGCGTCCGCTCTTGTGTTTGCTCAAGAGCGCATGCGTGGGGCGTTTGTATCTGCGTCCGTTATCAGTTTAGATTATTCGTCTGAAGTTATTCATGCTTTGAATCCGAAATGAATTTGGCGTTGAATAGGCTGACGTGCGTTTCTGTTAAAAGTCGCGAATCGGTGACTATGAATAAAATATCAGTAGGTTCTTCGTGATAATTAGGATATTAATTTCTACTTTGAGAATACGTGCCCGAAAACAATGGAACATAACACATGTACGTTTTACTGGTAACCTAAATTAGCGCTAATTGTTTTGTAGACTAGCAAATACACGTCCCTTCCGGTCGCATATTTTTGGTAGTTGTTAAATAAGATATTGCACACGTTTTAAACAGAGTAAAAAGTTATGTGAACTTATTTCCAACCACAGAGAACGTAGTCAGAAAACACAATGTCCACATTTTCTCTGAGAAATACAGCAAACGTTGTTTCAGAATTTTTTTTAGATGAGGGTTGATAATTTGTAGAATTTGGTATATTCGGAGTACTGTTCTCATCTTGGGTGTTTTTATCACAACGTTTCGGCCGATGTAACCTCCGACCTTCTTCAGGTGTACCTTGTCGAACTCGGGAATCTTTCTGTCGAACTCGGGAATCTGGGCGGAATTTCGAACGGAACCCTTTATTAAATCCACGGGGGTAGCATGCTCTCGTTCCATCTGCCATGACTGGGAAGAAGTCTTCAGTAATTCGCAATTCTTCGTATCGCCCGCACTGAGGATTGAACCTTCAACCTTCAACCTTTAGATGACTGTCACTTAGAACTGAATTTTACTTAGTACTATATCCACAGCGCCTCGGGTCATTGCGGGCAATACTAGTATGGGTTTTGGGAGCCTTACAAGAATAGGTTTAAGGCTCCCAAA
>OY744540.1:5150670-5153170 GCA_963556195.1 Sepiola atlantica | reverse complement strand
GAACACCAAATTAGAAATGCAGTAAAATACAATTTGAAGTTCGAATCTAACACAAGAACACCAAATTAGAAATGCAGTAAAATATAATTTGAAGTTCGAATCTAACACAAGAACACCAAATTAGAAATGCAGTAAAATATAATTTAAAGTTCGAATCTAACACAAGAACACCAAATTAGAAATGCAGTAAAATATAATTTGAAGTTCGAATCTAACACAAGAACACCAAATTAGAAATGCAGTAAAATATAATTTAAAGTTCGAATCTAACACAAGAACACCAAATTAGAAATGCAGTAAAATATAATTTGAAGTTCGAATCTAACACAAGCACACCAAATTAGAAATGCAGTAAAATATAATTTGAAGTTCGAATCTAACACAAGAACACCAAATTAGAAATGCAGTAAAATACAATTTGAAGTTCGAATCTAACACAAGAACACAAAATCTCATGCTGACAAAAGCTATGAAGGAAAAGAGTTTGGAAAGAAAAAAGAAAATTATTAGATGATTTTAGAAAAACTCCTCTATTGTAACGATCTTTTTCAGGTGAAGAGATCTTTACTGTCTACGTTGTCCTTAAGTGCAGAAATGACAGATTTATCACAAAATCGACAGCTGAGATTAAGGGAACATTCATGACAAAACATCCTGCTCAAGTTATGGATTTTGGTGTTGTGGTTTCCGATGGTAAAGAAAATGCCTATAAAATTATACAAAGCTGATAAAAAGACCAATGTTAATACTTAGTACAAGACTCTGAGATACCCGGAATTACCATAGCGTAAAGCAAACTACTCAGACGGTAATTATGTATGGACACATGCTGGTGCTCCAGCACACACAGCTAGAAAAATACAAGATTTCTGCAAATCCAACTTCATATATATATATATATATATATATATATATATATATATATATATATATATATATATACAAGAAAAGAAAAGATGCTGCCAAGATACACACACATATATATATATATATATATATATATACATATATATACACACACATATATATATATATATACATATATATATATATATATCTAGCTATTTATTTTTGAAATTCTAAAGTTAAAAAATACGGTAATACAAAACAGAAAGTTTATTCATCAAATCCATTTATGAGAGTTTAAAATTACAGTAAATTTTCAAAAATAAAAATAAAAGTAAATATATAGAGAAACAAATATATAAACAAACAAATATAAAATAACAAATAGCAGTAATTACAGAGTAAGATAACAAACATCAAAAGTTCAGAGTATGTTTGTGCTTCATATGGTAATCATTTTAAATAGCTAAGTGAAGTGACTTATGAATCACCCTATATATATATATATATATATATATATATATATATATATATATATATATATATATATATAAATATATACATATATATATATAAATAAATAATAGGAAATTAAAAAATTGGGTTGACATGACGGGTTGATAAGGAAAAGCAGTAGCCGTGGCTACTAAGAGCGCTGGACGAGGGTCCAGGCTGCGAGAAGTCGGTAGTGGCAAAGAGTGAAATGAATATGGAAAGCTTTGATGTACTTGCATGACATTTTTCTTAAAATTATAATCCTGAGGAAGTCTTACAATAAAGACGAAACGTTGATGAATATATAAAAAATATCACTTGGTTTTTCCTTTTTCATCTTCCATTACGTCGGATTACACTCATCCTTCCTTTCTCATATATATATATATATATATATATATATATATATATATATATATATATATATATATATATATATATGTATATAACATCATATTAAATATATATGTATGCCTTATGTATGTAACTGGAATCTATTTCGTGATTTCCATTCTAGAAAATGTCTAAAATTGAAGGCTTAAGCTTAAGTGGTCTTAAGAAGAAATTGAAATTCAAGGAATCTTGCTTAATTGGTATCCAATAACTATGGATAAAAATCAAATACAAATTTGAAATATTTCAATTTCCAAATGTGAGTGTGTGCGCATATCATGCCCCTCAAACACCTTTAAAATACTCCAAAGAAACTGACATTTCGTGAATATTTAATAATTGATCACTAATACCTATTGTTAAAATTTCGCAAATAAATCGGAGGTTTTTTTTACGAAGCTCTTCCACAATCTCTTTGTCTCCTTTTCATGGAACTAAATGAAAGTAAATATAGTCCATAGTACTCACTCTTACGCGTAGCAGTTGTGTTCCAAAATTCATAATGATTGATTTATTACTTTAGAAATTGTATGTAGATATAAACATATACACACACCTAACTTTATATATATTCACAAACACACACACACACACACACATACATATATATATATATATATATATATATATATATATATATATATATATATATATATATACATATATTAAAATAAACATAGTTTGAGTATCCGACAATTGTTTCAGAGCTAACAAGCTCCTCCTCAGGGATGTTACCCAGTAACTTCCCCGAGGAGGAGCTTGATAG
>OY744540.1:5135670-5145670 GCA_963556195.1 Sepiola atlantica | reverse complement strand
ATATCATAACATATATCTATATATATATAGAGAGAGATACTATATATGTAATCATACATACATATATATTATCATAAATCTCTCTCTATATATCATATCATAAATATATATATGATAACATATGTATGATAAGATATACACATATATATATATATCTTATCATACATATGTATGCTATCATATATATATTTATGATATATGTAGCGAGATTTATGATAATATATATGTATATATGATTACATATACAGGGTGGGCAAAAATAAGGGTCCTATTTTTAAAAATTCATAACTTTTTTATTTATTGATTTTTTAATTTTTTTTTATTAGAATAAGTAAAGGACCCCTTCCGAAGCAAGCATGAGCCGTATTAGCCCTAACGAACGTACCCTCATTTAGAAAACATTATTTTTGCTTAAAAAACTCAAAACAGTGTAAAATACAATACTTTAGTTTTTGTAAGTTTTAAGAAGTGTTTTTCGGCTAAAATTTGTTTTGTTTATTTCAAAAAATCTCCGAAGGGTCAGTCTACACACACATAAAGTTTGGTGAGTTTAACTTTTATTTTGTGGAAGTTATTCAAATTCAAGTTATTCAAATTTAAAGATAGGGCCCTTATTTTGGCCCACCCTGTATATATATATATAAATATATGATTACATATATATATATATTTGATTACATCTACATGTATATGATTACATATATATATATATATATATATATATGATTACATATCATATTACATATTTATATATGATTACATATATATATATGATTACATATATATATTACACACACACACACATATATATATATATATATGATTACATATATATATATGATTATATATATATATGATTACATATATATATATATGATTATATATATATATATATATGATTACATATATTATTACATGTATATATATATATATATTATTACATGTATATATATACACCCACACACACACATATGTATATATATATATATATATATATATATATATATATATATATATATATATATATGCTTACATATGGTAACATTATATATAATGTTATCATTTATATATATATATATATATATATATATATATATATATATATATATATATATATATGTGTGTGTGTGTGTGTGTGTGTGTGTGTGTGTTACTGTGTTTGGTATATTCCAGTTAAAAGTCAATAACGGTTACATAGATTTTAATATATAGATTTATTTTCTTAAATATTTCTTTTAACGATTGCCTGAGCGTATATTGTTGCATGCCATTTTATTTTTGGTTAATTAATATTATTAAATGTTATTCTAGTTATAATATTAACCACGCAGCGTTTTTCGTCGGAAAATATTCTTTTATTTCGTTTCTGATTCTGTTTTATTTTTTTATAAGTGCGTTCTCTTTCTGTGGCTACATTAGCATAATGAAACCTGACAGACTGTTGGCAATGGAATATTTATCTTGTGTTTTTTTTTCTTCTTTTTCTTATAAATGATAAAAAACACCTTTCACTTCCTTATTTTTGTAAAGTTTGTTTCTTTATGGCCACAACAAAAAAAGCTTTCTTTATTCTTTTTTTTTTTACTTTAGTTCCTTTCAGAGCAAGCGTCCAACGCCAGCTGTTGGGGCTGCCAGTCCTAAGTCTGACCCTACACGACAATACGATATGTCGATCATTTCGGGTGAGGTGGGCCTCCCTTTTTTACCACCTTCCTCCCTAGACTGCATATCAAGTGCACCGCTGGACGATGATTCTCACGAAAAACACAGAAAGAAGAATGAAAATATATTTTTTTTCTTTGCTGCGTTCATAAAATAAAAATAAAAAAGAAGGAAAGAGAACCATATTTTATCCAAACTGAATGTACGTTTAGCGAAGTTTTTTACGCAAGCTGGACGCCGCTGTACAAAGAAACGACAAAAGCAAAAACAAAACAAAAAAAGCAGACGTGCTCTTTAGAAATCGGGAAATGATAAAATATTATGATCAATGATTTTTGTCGAGGAAAAACTTAGCGAACCGTACTGAAGTTTAAATTTAACAGAAACAAACACGAATTTAAACTAAACACGGCTTTAATACGCGTCTAAAAAGCGAAGCCATCTTAAGCGGCTGGTAGCTCAGGCGACCCGAGAAAAATTGAACATTTCCGATCAATAAACGCGTCGCCCAGCGCAAAAAATCGATACCGACATTCTGTAAAAACTTTTATAGACTCACTAAATACGTCTTTAGTAAATAAAATTTGAAGAAAAATAAACAAAATTTATAAAGAATTGTGTGTTTTTTAAGCGGCGATAAGTTGTGGTCATTCAAAAGATACATCCGAAGATGCGATTCCTCGGTCAAGCAGAACATTCGTTCAATGTGGCTAAAACCGAGACAAGCCAATTTGAACAAAGCCTTATACGTTAAGGGGAGATAAATCAGAAAGACTATTTTAAACAGAAGTGAAAATTCCAGTGAAAATTGACGAGAAAAAAGTCAAAAATCCCCGTTTTACCAAAGCTATATCGGAAGGTAGACTCACTTTTTCAGTCCCAAAATCAGCAGAATTTACTCAGCTAAATATTTTATAAACTGTTCAGCGAATAAACATCAATTATAATAAAAAAATAAGTTATTCTCACACCGGAAAATACAAAAAAAATAATTGATTTAAAGACCCGAGAGCAACAGAAAACTTAATTTGGCATCGATATTAGTAAAACTTTTGCGTTTTTCAAAAGGGGCACTTATGTTAAAACAAATATAGGATTTAGTTAAATTGGGAACTGTAAAATTTTTCAAATTTCACTTCTTTAAAATACTTATATTTACACATCTTTAAAGTTTACTAACTCCAAAAAATGATCGAAAATCGAAGATAATAAAACCAATTATTTAAAAAATCGCCTAAGGCTTGCGGGGTCAATTTTATCATAAATCGAACAAAGTTAGTTAATTTTAGCCGGAAAAAAATATCCTAACGTAATATGACAAGATTGAAAATTTTAAATGTCGTATTTTAAAAGTAGATATTAAAAATCGATCATGTAAATTTATCCTTAATATATATTAGTGGAAAGCTATTTAAATATATTATTGAAAACATTAATTCATTTATTTACACCAAAATATAATTCATTGCGTTTCATATTCGATTTTTATAGATGTTCGTTATAAAAATACTATTTTTGTTTGTAAGGTTAATATTATCCGTAAAATGTACGCAAAGTGATAATTTTATTTCGATATCAAATTAATATTTTAGATACGGAATTAAAAAAAAAAAATAGAATCTGTTAATATTTTTTAACATTTTGGTTATATTAAGTTTTATTAATTCTTTAATTAATCACGAAGAGTTTATATTGTGATTGTTTAAAACCGGGGTAGCCCTCCCCTATTTATATCTATCAGGTTAGACGGGGTTTTTTTTTTCAGCTGCCGAAAAAAGCCGAATGTTCAACAGCTAAGCTTGAGATATTAGCGTTTAAAGAAAGACAATTGAAGGGCTGGGAGTTAATTGAACGTAAACGTTTTTAATGTGTTGCATGTGAACCTTAGATTTAAATGCCGTTTGCTTGGCTCTGGGGGTGGTGGTGGCGTTTTCAATGGGTTAGATTTCGCATGAAACAACACGTTGTTTCTACGGCACTTTAATCAAGCGTCATAAGCCCCCCTGCCGCGCCCCACAATCGAATGAGGGGGGGCCCAGCGCTCCTGTTGGTCACAGCAGGATTTAAAGTTGGGGGTATTATGTTCGCTTGCGACTGTGGTCGGCCGTCCAGGTTGATGAGGGAGAAGAGAGACCTAAAGGGAGAATATATAAAATAATATAAAATATAAAATAATATAAAATATAAAAAAAGGGGTCGAATGAAATAATAAAAAAAATAATAATAATAAAAGCTAAAGGCTGAATTAGTTGTGTTTGTTACATGCTAGCCTGTCTGGAATGGACCCACTTCATGATATGCTAATCAGGAAGAAGGAAGAAGAACGTATTTGCAGCTGGGCGGCTGTGTGCACAAAAGGCGCAGTGGTTACGGTAAGTGCACAAAGAAATTCGGAGCAGATTCGCAATAAATTGGACAAACACGAGACAAAAGCTATTGGAAGCGACACTTACCAAGACACGACGTCTGAACAAAAATAGTCACGGCTTGGGTCCAGCTGGGAGAGCCCTCGCTTTTGTGATCATTTAGCCATGGTCTGCGTCTCCTGTTAGATGAAGGGGACTAGCAAGAGGGAACTCGGAGAATGGGGAAACGAGGAAGCAAGAGTTAAAGAAACAAATAAAAGGAAAAGGGAAGAAAATAAAACACACACATACAAAAATAAAAAAAATAAAAAAACATAAGAAAGAAAAAAAAATACAACAAAAATAATAAACATTAAAAAAAAAAAAAAAACGCAAAAAAAACAAAACCAGGGTCAAGAATACATTTTCAAATATCCATAACTCTTAATAAAGCGTTTTTTTTTTTTTATTTCTTCTTTATTTTTAAATTTTATTTAGGGAGAGTATTTTATCTTTGTTTCTTGGGGGTCAGAAAAACAGGAAGAAAGAAAGAAGGAAAATTAAAAAAAAAAGAGTAGAAAAAAATAAAATTGTTAAAAAGAAAACACAAAAAACAAAACATACCATAATAAAACAAAACAAAGGCACGCAGTGTCAAGAATAAGTTTTCAAAAGTCCATAATTCTTAGAAGTTTGTATTTATTTCTTTATTTATTTTTTTTTTTATACTTGATATACCTTTGTTTCTAGGGGGTCAGAGAAACGGGGGAAGAAGAAAAAAAAATTAATGAGGTACTGACACTTAAAGGAAAAAAAAAATGAAACTTTTGTATGTTTGCGTGTCTGTTGAATTATTCTTTTATTTATTAGATTTTTTGGGGGTTGAAAGTTACCAAAAAATAAATAAATAAATAAAAGAAAGACAATGGAGGTGGAAGGGTTTTTTTTTCTTTTTAAATTTTATTTATTTAGTTTTATATATTTCGATATTGTTATAAGCTTTCCGAACCACGCGACCTGGACACGTAACTTGGTCTGCACGTGCCCCGTCCGACCAACATGATGCTGGCCGATATATATATATATATATATATATATATATATATATATATATATATATATATATATATATATATATATAATTAATGTGTCACATAACGTCCACTCTTTAGATAATGGTAACTGTATGAATAGAAAATCGAAAGTTTAAGGTTTGGGGTGGGATGAGTAAAAAGAGAAGAAAAGAATCTATGTTCCCGCGTTTCTTAATTTCCCCTCTTCCCAGTGTCTAAGAAGAAAAAAAGAAATCACTCCACCTTTTAAATTTTTTTTGTTGATTTTTTTGTTATAAATTGTATCCTTATTTTATTTTTTTTTCGCACGTGGCCGTGCTTTGAGATGTAGCCATGTTTCTTGATACGCACATTTAAAAGAAGAAGAAGAAGAAGAAGAAAAAAATTAAAAACAAAACAAAACAAACAACACTTTGTCATATCAGAGATGGGAAACTGGTTATTCGCTTTAAAGAAACAAAAAAAAAAAAGAAGAAAAAATAAAATCTCATCAAGTAGCCACTCTTCGAGCCCCTTTCGACCCCCCCCCTAAAAATAAAAAAAAAAACAAAAAACATAAGCAAAAAAAAAAAAAAAAATGCAAAGAAAGATGTTTTATTGTCCTTTCTTAGACGCGTACCCCACACGTACAGGGGGGTGGGGTGGAGAGACCCGCCAACCCCGTATCGTACCCTAGAATCGAAACACGCACGTGTAGCGTCAAGATCTTCGTGATTGTCCACGGGGTGCCCGCCCGTACTGCCCATTCCAAAGATATTGTCTACAAGGTGTTTACTTTTGAAAACATACACACTTGAACGTATAATGGCGCGAGAGCAGACGAAGCCGCGAGAGAAAGTGGACGAGTGACCATCGGTTATTATAATCATGGTGCCCCGGACGATTCTTCCATCTGTGCACCGGATTTGTTTGAAGAAAGAAAGAAAAGGAAGAACACCCCCACCCCAAAATGGAATCAAAACTTTTGTGAAATAGCCAGACACTCGCGATAACAAAAGTAATACAAAAAAAAAAAAAAAAATAAAAAATAAAAAATAAAAAAAATAAAGAAACTTTCAGATTCGGTCGATACAATATATCGCTGACATTCAACTCAGATTTATTGTTTGTTCTTTATTTCATTTCGCTAATTAAATGTTTGTATACAACGACTCCCCCCCCCAAAAAAAAGTTATCAAATTAAAATAAAGTAATCACTCCAAACTTTAAAAAAATTTTTTTTTATCTTCAATCCCCGCCCCTTTTTTTTTTTTTTTTTTTTTTTTTCCCTCCATCGCTGACCTGGTCTGAGCGAGGGGAGCCACTATTGCCTCGGCGCAACTCTTACACAACAGCAACAACAACAGAGAGTCCCTTACTTTCGGAGAGAGAGAGAGAGAGAGAAACAAAAGTTACTTTCAATCAATGTAAAAAGTTTAGGAAAACTTTTTTCTTACCCCCCCCTCCAATAAAAGAAAAACAGAAACTTTTTATCGTTTTTTTATTCTTTTATGTTGCATAAAAAGTTTGGATACAACTTTCCGAACGCGAGCTACTACAAAGACAGACACACACACACACACAAATATTCTGGGTCTGCCCTTTCCCAACCCGAAATAAAAAAAAACAACAATCTTTTTAAAACTCGACAAACTTTCAAGCTCCATCTCCCCTGATGAAGAAAGAAAGCAAAAAACCATGAATCTGTAAGACATACTATTTTTTTCTTTTTTATCGACCGGATTCAACAAACTCGATCCGACTAATATAAATTTGCCGAAATAAACATTTAAAATTTTGTCGACTTATATTATCTTATGGTCTGCTATCTATATATAAAAAAAGAAAAGAAAAAGAAAAACCCCCAAAAAGCATATTTTATACTATTTTAAACGATTAAATATTTGTTAGCGTTTTTAGTTCTCACTAAAACTGGTCAAGTCAAAAAGCTCACGTACTTAACTACCGTACTTAACTAAAGCAGAAGTGCTAATAGTATATAAGGAATATCTCATTACTAACTTTATTAATTTAATTAATTAATTAATTAATTAATTAATTAAACGGATTTCTATTTTTGTTTAATCAAATCACAATTTTTAATCAGCGGTATGCCCCAAAACCTATCGAGTTAGTTCGCGTTCCAGGCGACGTTTTTTTTTTCTTTCTTTTAACCGAGGTCGGGATTCCGATATGGCTTAGGATTTTATTTAAGCTATGTATCCGTATGAAGGGTATTCTCCTGACCTTTTTTTTTTCCTATCGAGGACAAAAGATTTTTTTAGAGTAGGGGAGAGGTGTTTCGTGTTTTTTTTTTTGTTACTTTCTGTTGTTTTTTTCTCTTTTCCGAATCTCGACGAGAAGTTCTTAGTCTGAAATAAAGTCTAAGTTATCCCCCTTTCCCTTGCTGTGAAAAAACGTTTAACAGGCGGGTTTTACGAGTGAAAGTAAAATCGCTCAGCAAAACGCAACACCTTATTCGAGCCATTGGTTCGGGACACGCACGCAGCCTTCCCTAGTAATCCTGGCTGATAAAAAAATCCCCCAAAAAACACAGGCTTCTCTCTCCCTCGCTCGACAGGCATTGACGATGACTTGAACTATAGTTGATAAATAAAGTCTCCGATGAAAAAAAAAACCGCTGTAACTAGTTGGAGCTAGCCGGTGGGAAAAAAATATGGGGGTGAAATTTAGCGGGGTTATATTTTTCGGGTAAGAAATTAGCCAAGGTTAAGCGGGTACGAACACATATAAAAGCACAGTGGTGGGTAGCGAGTACACAACGGATGTGGCGAACAAAAACAAAAACTAAAATAAATAAATAAAACAAACAAAACAAAAATAAATAAAATCCCACCATCGTGTCCACTCACTTAAATCGCAACCTTTTTTTTTTTTTTTTTTTATCTCCAGACCCTTCGTCTACCATGTTTCTTTCCCACACTTCAACAAAATGGGTTTAGGACCTTTCCATAAAAAAAACAACAAAACCTTAAAGAATAGAGAAATACTCGAATATAAAGCTACAAAGATTTCTTTGGTTATTCGCAACGAAGGGGCCCTCAGGAGGTGCGCAATTGCTCGTTTCCGAAAACCTTATCCAACCGGAGGCAGCTTCCCTAGCCTCAGCAGACTAGAAATTATGTTGGTAAAATCCAGAAGGGCCGAAACGCTGACAAAGGAAACTGCAGCCAGCTACAACGCACCCCCAAAAACTATAGACCAAAACATTCTCAAATTTTTGACGGCTAAGCAGCTGTTTTTGTCGGGGGGATGGCAATGAAAAAAAAAAAGGTTTTAAACGAAAATGTATTGTGTGACACTGTCTATATAACAGGCACCGTTGGTCCTTCCAACTCAAATGCAATTGGTTTTAGTGTTGAGGACGTTTCTGATCATTCGTCCTTCTCCCTGGGAAAGGAACAATCTAAGCCAGTCGTTTCCTAGACCGGGTTACGCAACTGAGGATATGTCGAAAAGGTTTCTTGTCTCTGGAATTCCTAGCCTGTGCGGATTTAGAAATTTTACAACTAAATTGAACACTGGTAAGTGTCTTAGTCGCGAAAGCGTCAGATACGAATTCGAAAGAGCCCGGGGGATAGAGACGGCCGTTACTTGCATGCACACAGTCACGCCTGGACTCTATCCTATAAGCATTTACTAGATACGCCAGTCACAAATTTCTAGAACCCCTTCTAAAAAGAAAAAAAAAAAAATAATTCATTCAAAAGTCTGAAGAAGAAAAAAAAATACACACACACACAAAAAAAAAACTTTTTGAAATAGTTTAAAACTTTTTATTTTATTTTTTTATTTTTTATTTTCTTAATAATGAAAATTATTTAGAGTTGCCTTTCATTTTTAAACAAAAAAAACAAAACAAAACAACAAAAAAAACAAATTCTTCGACTGGCCGTAAATATGTTTTCCCCGTGTTACTTTTTCCTTTCAGTTTACAAAAAAAAAAACCCCAACAACAACAACAACAGTGTTTTAAAACATTTGTTTGTTAAAATTGTTTTATTGATACAAAGTTTTTTTTTTGTATTCGTTTTAACTAAATTTTTCCCCAGAATATTTTTTTTTCCATGAAAAATAATTCATAATTAATTAACAACTTCGTCAGCCGTAACTTTTTAACATCTCTTTTATCTGTTCATTTTTCGCGCGCAAAATAGAAGAAGAAATAGTTACATTTTTCTGCTTCTCTCTAGAGGAATTCTTATCAAACTATATACGAACTATTTAAAATTTAGCTTCAATAAACATCTCCACTATACAAATGCCTGTCTGTTTTCTCCGTTTTAAAAGAAAAACCGCTACATATTGCGTCAGTTGAATAGTATTTGCTCGAACTATTTCCTGCCCGGATATACTCTTCGTTTTTATAGCGTAGTTATTTCTTGAAAAGTGTTGCAGTGAAACCCCATCACACACTTATAGTCCAAAATGCTGAAACCTTTCACAGAATTCCTACACAATATCATCTATTTCTCAATCACGTATGCGTGAAAAAAACAACAACAACAACCCCGGTGTGTTTGTCGTTCAATTCCCCATTGTGGGGGCGCATATCTGAAGTTGCGCGAGTGGTTTGTCACATATTTCACACACTTTTTTCATTTGGTTATTGTAGTATGCTATGGATTCTCTGGTATTGTGTGAAGCGAGCGGATATGTATGTCAAGGCTTTTTTCAACACGTCTTTGTAATTTAAATACACATTAGGAACGAACCGGAAAGAATAAATGTTATTGGGTTGTACGTGTATTTGTATTGGTGACTGCTACATATTATATTGGCACATTCACTTGTTTTTCGCACGTTTTTATGTATCCTGTTTTGTTTGTTCCTTTTTTCCCCTCGAACGTAATGGGTTTCTTCTTCTTCTCAATACGCAGTCAACAGCTGAGGCCTGAAACTGCCTCTCACTTTCTAGTT
>OY744540.1:5120670-5130670 GCA_963556195.1 Sepiola atlantica | reverse complement strand
AAAAAAAAAAATTCACTGAAATAATTTTATCGATTTTTTTAAAATTCCAGATCCAAGCAGTATTTCTTTTTATTTTCATAAAATTTCAATCATCCAAACAAATAAAAAATAATGCCATTTATTTTTTTTTCTCCAGAATTTTGAATCCTTATTTAAAAAAAAAGAAAGTATTTTTCGTCTTTTCGATAATATTTGAGAAAATGATGTATTTTTGTTGTTTATTTTATTTGCATGTTATATTATCCTCATCTTGATTGTTTTCATGCTCACAGCCTCTCGGCCGTTGCACTCTTTGGCCTTTTTTTCAGGTACCTTTTTTTCAGGTACCTTTTTTTCAGGTACCTTTTTTTCAGGTACCTTTTTTTCAGGTACCTTTTTTTTCCTGAGAATTCTGAACTGAACCCTTTATTTAACCGGCTGCGATTTGGCATTTTAGCTAAGATCAAAGTGTTGTAACAGATACTACATTTTATCTTTTCTGTCCTCTGTCAGTAAAGTAGAAATCCTGGTGCTTTCACAGATTAGGCCCCACGCTAACTCTGACCCCGTCGTTAAGGTTAGGGCCAGGGTTAGGGTCAGGGTTAGGGTCAGGGTGTGGGGGGGGTAGGGTTAGAGTTAGGGTTCGGGAGTTAGCGTGGGTCCTAATCTGTGAAATCTTGAAATCCTTCTAGACTGAGGCAATTTTCACTTTTGTCCCAATCCAGAGTGCCCCTTTTTGGATGTTTCCTAACTTTACGTGGGGAGCCGAGTCTGTCGCATGTCTTTTTGAACTTCTCCCACACAAACATTCATTTGTAGAAATCAGTCTTTCATAGTTATCCCCCCCCCCATCAAGTATTTAGTTACGGAGGGCCTAAATAACCTATAATTTCTTTCTCAGTCTAATAATACTAGACCATCAGTGACAATAGGGGTATATGCGTAGAATATAAAAGATAGATTTAAATAAGTAACTATAAGATAGGCGTTCGTAAATGGGTTGGATAGAACAACGGGAATAAAAAGAGGGAGTGTCGAAGAAGAAGCCAGCAGAATAAAGAACATAGAGAAAAAATAATCGAGTGATAAAGAATAGAGATTGAGAGTATATATATATATATATATATGTATATATATATATATATATACATATATATATATATAATTAAGGTTCATATTATATTCCAATAACCATGTTTTTATTTTATTATTTTTATTTTTTCACATTTCCCAAAAACATAACATTTCTGTGAGATATGTTTTTTACGGTCCGTTTCATTTGTCTTGTGCCAAACAACATTTTTATCTCAATATCGTCTCTGTAACATTACAAAATCATCAGAAAATTTACAAAGAGTAAAAAGTTCTTGGATTAAAGTGTCTTGAAAAAATCTACACTATACAGTAGTTCATTTTTGGGTGAAACCAAACAAAAAACAAAGCATATATATATATATGATCTGAGGTTAAGATCGGATTCTAACTCTGCCTGATGAGATCTCAGTTTATAGTAACTGTTGATCGATAACATCGACATGCCAGTGTCGCAGATTTTGTACATGTCTGTGTTAATAAAATTATCATATATAAAGCTCTATTCTGATATTGAGCACTTTTTATAAATCCGGTTAAAATTCTCTGGATTACCACCCTGTGGATATTTTTCACCTGGATTATTACCATTATTATATATATATATATATATATATATATATATATATATATATATATATGCAATTGTCACTGCTCTTTTAGTATCATTAGATTGGGATAGTGTTAGGGAGAGCTAGAGATACGTTCATGGTCTCCGTTCAGTGTTAAGGTGGTTGCTCGTGTAATTGCGAAGCAAGGGTTGCGCAATCACGACCAATACCCCTCCTGAATCGGCACTGCTTGATTCCAGTGGCAAGGAGAATTCCAAGACGTCTGGAAACAATGCCGGGATAAGCGGAGAGCACTTACAGCACCTGGTATTCCCAAATGGTCACCCATTTTAATACTGACCAGACTAAACGTCGCTTAACTACGTTATAACTAGGTTATTAGTTTCAAGTTGCTAGGAATTATAAATTCAATTCCTTACATAAAAACTTACAAAATTTTTTTTTTGGTAATTGTAAAGATCGACGGTGTAAACATAAGACGATAAAACAATTGTGCAATGGTTTTATATTTTATTTAAAAAACAATTATCAAATGAGGAGCCATTTCGAGTTAAAATCTATTTAGTATTACGCATATAATCGGAAGAAAAACACGTTTCAAATGTGTCAATATGCTACAAGAACCGTGATTTTTTTTTTATAAAATAGTCTTATGAGATGCCGCCACGTTATTTTTGTATCGTCCAGAGCAAAAAAGTATCGTTATTTCAATGGAAGCTGCTCGACTGAGCTCGAATCTCTGGTTTCTCCTTCGTAAGACATTCACAGCAAGAACTCGTCTTGCTACCACAGTTGAAAGGAACTTTTCCTTCTTCCTAATTCTGCCTAGCGCCAGTTGGAATTTCCATGGGCAGAGTTTCTTTCGAATAAATTCTCGCTCGTGGAGCACGGGACTGCTTCCTTGCAGATTACAACTTCAAGTCCGTGTCCACAAAGACTGGTCATATAACGTCCAGATAAGTTGTCAGACTTTATTCATTCCACCAATAATTTTCAATCCTCTCATAATATTCTTTATCCTTCAACTGACAATCCATAATCTCGTTTGCCCCTTATCATCGAGAGACGTTTGGCCTCGATAAGAGGCGACTCATTAGTAAACATAAAGGTTCAGCTTGAAATTCTCGGAAGGTCACAAACTATGACACAGTCATCTGAAGAAGCCCGGAGAATACAACGGCCGAGCTATTATGAATATAACAATAACCAAGATGGGACACTCTGCCGAAAGCTGTAGCTAAAACTTTTCAGCTATCTACCGAGTGTGGTTCAAGGCCTTGAATGTAGAGTACTCTGACAGTTTCCCCCTCTCTAGGTTTGTAACTAAGAGATTAACTTTACAGAGTCTTGACCGAGTATGACACAAGG
This sequence comes from Sepiola atlantica, assembly GCA_963556195.1. Lineage (NCBI taxonomy): Eukaryota > Metazoa > Mollusca > Cephalopoda > Sepiida > Sepiolidae > Sepiola > Sepiola atlantica. Next base: position 5,127,659 of record OY744540.1, on the reverse strand, counting down.
TCGCAAAAATGTGAGCACACTGTGAGTGTCCTTCCTTAGAGTATATATATGTTTTGAAAAGTAAGATGGCACAGACTATTTAAAAAGTTATAGACATGTATGTCACAAGGCCCCTCACGTTAAGAGCCCTGTGAAGATCATTCTTTAAATATAAATAGTACACAGGGCAACCCCTTGCATAACAACAGCATGTTTGTCTACTAAAGTTTGCCTTGGCACAAGGCCACATGAATTGAGCGTTTACTTATGATTGACTATCGAAATAACCACAGTGAGATTCATGTTAATATTCTAGTGTCAGATTTAGTGTTCACGTGGTTGGGTAATAGGATTTAAATTTGAAGACGGGTCGATTTCGAATTTGAACGTGATGTGGCCTAGGCAACGCCGGGTTTAGATTTTGTGTGGTTGCGGCAATATGAGATTTCGATATGAGATTTATCTTTATATATATATATATATATATATATATATATATATATACACAAATATATATATATATATTAAATGAAAGAAGAGGGATAAACATGTACGAATGACAAACCTATTTCAACTTCGATTGTTCAAGGTGTACTCGGTAAAAACATGTTTAGTATTCTTTCCTTAAGCCAAGGCTTTTCAAAGATTAAAATCTTCTCATCAGAGGAATTACATAGATGGATAAGTTGGCAGTGTAAAAGCCAAAATTCAAAATTTGAAAAAATATTAAGTAATGGAGAGTGAGAGTGTTTATATATATATATATATATATATATATATATATATATATATATATATATATATATATATATATATATAATTTAAAGAAGTGAGGCTACCAACATTTGTAAATTTAAAAAAAAAAACTTTTTTCAAAAATTGTTTATCATTTTATAATTTTATAACGCGTTTCGAGCATCTTGGCTCACTTCAGAAGATATATATATATAGTCTCGGAAGTTTCTCAACCATTAAAACTATATATATATAAAAAAAATAAAACAAAAAAAACAAACTTATAGTCTCAAGTCTTCCAGTGGAAAATCACTCATGTAAGTCAATTTATTTTTTACAGTTATTATATTAGTTAGTTTCTAACACTATTTTAAGGGATCATCAGTTGTTTACCATGAAAAAACTATATATATATATATATATATATATATATATATATATATATATATATATATACATATACATTTTTTTATCTCGTCGGAACTGCACTACCCTTTACTCTCTCTCTCTCTTTCTCATATATATACATATATATATATATATATATATATATATATATATATATATATATATGGTCCGCCATAAGAAACTAGCTACATCATTTTGTTTCAACATAAATATAAAATGGAGAAATATGGAACTGGGATATACAAGCTAATACACTTAAGTTTTTTTACAACGTTAAGCGAAATGCTTTTTAAAAATCTCCGCATGCTCTCCGTTGAAATCAGTGAACTTTCCTGAGCGACATACTTTGGTGCAGAGCTCCAACTGCACTTGAGCAATGACAGCTCGGATTTGTTTCTTAAATTCAACAAAGCTGCGGAACTTTGCGTAGGAGACTTTGTCTTTGAGAACGTCCTACAGGAAATTCTTGTTGGACAAATGTGACGCCCTCGGCTTTCGTGAACTTATTTCAAAATCTTATTTCTTTGCTTTCTTTTTGTGAATCATGTAGACATAATATAATCCTGAAATAAAAATGTAAATGAAATAAAAAATTTAGATAAAAATGGTTATAAATATTGACTCTGTTAATTCCTCATGTTTATTCTTGATAAAGTTCTGATTTATGGACGAAATAGTTTTATCAAATAAAAATATACGATTTTCACTTTCGTATGACACATGCAATAGAAGAAATACGTAAGTATCAACAAAGTTACAAACAAAAGAAAATATATAGTTACTTATGGCGGCCCCTGTATATTACTCGCACCACTGTATAAATATTGACTCTAGTTTATCATGTTTATTCTTGATAAAGTCCTGACTTATGGACGAAAAATTGAATCAAATCATGAAACTGTGTTTATTACTTTTTATTCGCATTAGTTTGTCTTTTTCCATTATTTCAATGTTTGTTACCTATACATTCTGTCGGATTACCATCTTCTCAATATAGCCCACACACGTACCTATTATTATACTAAATCTGAGTAAATCAACATTTGTTTCCTTATGGCTTTTTTCCTATATATTTTAATTACACAAAAACATGCTAAATATTCCTCAGTTTTTGGATTGAGTTATGTTTGAAAAACTTCAATTTTAATTGTTTTGATTAGCCGTAATTTGCAATCAACTCAACAAGTGACGCAACTCTTACTAAGTTACTATCTATCACTTTCACCCTCTCTCACCATATGTTGTTTGACCTCTTCGCTTTTATCTTATACCGTATCTATCACTGTCGCTTCCGTATCTCTCTCTGTTTATTTACAGTCGAAAGTAATAAAAATGTTGCAATAGTCCATTATAAAAAAGGGAATATCTTCACAAGTAACAATTCTATTTAACCAACAGCTGGAGCAAGATAGAGAAAATATAACGAGCAGAAAGAGACTAAGTTAAGATTTTATTTTTATTTTTTATATTTTACTGAATTTAAAAAAATCCACCTTTTCTTAATTCAAACAATGGGTGACCCAATGGATTACATTTTTCTAGTACTATATATTCCCCTCTATAATACACAGACACACACACACACACACACACACACACACACACACACACACACACACACACACACACACACACACACACATATATATATATATATTTGTCCTGTCACACAAAAGTTAGCGAGTAAAAAGCTGCCTTCCGAAACCATTTCGAGTGTTTAGAAGACCGAAAGCAAATCTCAAGTCCGACCCCCCCCCCGTCTAAAATGAATTCGGAAAGACACCCTTCACTCTATTACAATAATGAGACGTTTTGTTTTCTTTTTCCTTTGTACTTTATATACTGATAGATTCGTTTTTCTTCCTTTTTTTCCAACTTCCCAGTTTGAGACGTTTTTCTTCTTTTTCCTTTGTACTTTATATACTGATAGATTCGTTTTTCTTCCTTTTTTTCCAACTTCCCAGTTTGAGACGTTTTTCTTCTTTTTCCTTTGTACTTTATATACTGATAGATTCGTTTTTATTCCTTTATTCAACTTCCCAGTTTGAGACGTTTTCTTTTTCTTTATACTTTATATACTGATTCATTCGTTTTTATTCCTTTATTCAACTTCCCAGTTTGAGACGTTTTCTTTCTTTCTATTTTCATTTTTTAACTTTACCGATTTAGGTTTTGTTTTTTATGAATATTAGTGCGAAAATTAGCGAAGCCTAATTTTCTTTCGTAAATTCTGACCGAGGGTGTACATATATATATATATATATATATATATATATATATATATATATATATATATATATACAAACTATCTAATGAGGGGATAAAAAAGGACTATAATGGAATTGTACAACTATTGAAGACGTACCAATTCCTGTTTGTTATTTTATTATTTTTTTATTTTATAATTTTGTGATTTTATAACGCGTTTCGAGTTTTTCTTGTTTGCTCTCTTCATATGTATATATATATATATATATATATGAGAGAGAGTAGAGGGTAGTGCAGCATCAGTGCAGTTCGAACGAGAGAAAAAAATGTATATTTAAAGAAGTGAGGCTACCAACATTTGTAAAAAACTTTTTTCAACCATTATTTGCTTATAATTTTATTATTTTGTCATTTTATAATTTTGTGATCTTATAACGCGTTTCGAGATTTTCTTGCTACCTCTCATCAGATATATATTCCATTTAAAAAAATGTTTTATTTTTAACAATTTGATGTTTTTGCGCATGTGTGTGTGTGTGTGTGTGCGTGTATTTGCTTTCATAGTTTTAGCGTCTCTGGATCAAAGATATTTGTTTTTTGTTTAAGTATGTGTGATTTTGACTTATCTTTCCGATCATCTCCGTGTGTGGTGGTTGAGTACACTTTGTTCAGAATGCTTAAAGTTGGTCTTCAAATTTTATTATTTTGTCGGCACTCTGTCTGTACGCGTGTGGCTAGCTATGGTAACACATGTTAATTTGCCTCTATCCATACATACATTCATACACACACACACACACATATAACATTTTATTTAAAAACTATACACCACAGTTTCTGTTTGGTGTATCGAGATTTCATCAGTCTAGAAATGCCGTTTTACGAGGCAGAAACCGTCTTATATTATCAGACCGAATTTTCAGCAACATTAAGTGGTCGAATATTTTTTCTCGAAGTCTTCGACTACCGAACAACGCTGTAAAATCGGTCTTGCAATATATGACGGTTTCCAACCCCAAAACGACATGTCCAGACCGATCAAACCGCGATACACCTAACGGGCACTTTAATGTATAGTTTTAAAATAAATTACCTTATATATATATATATATATATATATATATATATATATATATATATATATACAGGGTGGCCCAAAAGTAGGTTTACAGTTATTAAATAAATATTTAACCTATTTAAAGTTTTTCGAATAACCTAGTTAAAAAACTTCAAATATTAAATGATAACTGTAAACCTACTTTTGGGCCACCCTGTATATATATATATATATATATATATATATATATATATATATATATATATTGGTAGAGAAAAATTAGTACAACATTCGTACCGTCGGTTTCAAGCACAGAAGGACTTAGCCATCCGGCTCTCTTCAGCTTCTGTTGTCATCTGATGACAACAGAAGCTGAAGAGAGTCGGATGGCTAAGTCCGTCTGTGCTTGAAACCGACGGTACGAATGTTGTACTGACAACAGAAGCTGAAGAGAGCCGGGTGGCTAAGTCCTTCTATGCTTGAAACCGACGGTACGAATGTTGTACTAATTTTTCTGTACCAAAATAAATAAATATTACGCTCTTCATTTTTAATTTTAATTCTCAATTAATCGAGCACTCTGCTGGGATTTTTCATGCTATATTAAAAAGAAGTTATATTGTGTGTGTATTTAGGTAGCATTTTCTCATTTATGCAAACATTGTTAAAAATAACAGAATTCGCCCGTTTAATTATGTTTTTTTTTATTTTTTCAAGTTTTCTGATTGTAGTTCTTGTATTAAAATAAAATAAATAAAATTAATAAATGTTCCATAGGTTTCACAGGTTTCGCCAACGTTTTCGATTCCACGTCAAAAGCAAACGAACAAAAAAGATGGAGAAAGAAGAGAATTTTCTAAAACACGGCGGAGAAACGCGCATAGAACGAGGAATCGAAAATGTTCGTGAAACCTATTGAACATTTATTATTTTTTTTTTATTTTAATACAAAAAAGACCATTAGAAAAATTGAAAAAAAAAAAAAAAAGGTATAATTAAACAGACGAATTTTGTTATTTTTAACAATGTTTGCATATATATATATATATATATATATATATATATATATATATATGAGAGAGAGATTAAAAGTATACTTTTAGAGAATTGAACCTATAGTGAAATGGTTTAAGCTCAATATACGAGATAGAGCAATTGTAAAGATAAATGAAGGAAGAGAGATAAAGATGTTCGAATGACAAATCTATTTCATCTTCGATTGTTATATGCAAGGTGTACTCGATAAAAAACATATTTATTTTTCTTTCCTTAAGTCAGGCTTTTCAAAGATTAAAATCGTACCATCAGAGGAATTACATAGATGGATGAGTTGGCAGGGGAATAGCCAAAATTCAAAATTAAAAACAAATTAAGAAACAATATAAAGTAATGGAAAGTAAGAGTTTGTGCGTGAAAAGATTATAAAAATATAGAGTTCGTCCAGTTAGTGAATGTCCGTTGACAAAGTGTCCGGTGACGAAAGATTTAAAGATGGAAGAGGGATTTCTTGAAGACTGGGTTGAAAATGTTGAAAATGTAGTAAATCCAATAGAAAGATGTTCACTTCAACCGTAGCAGTTATTCGGATGTACTTTTGAGAATTAGGGCAATTTTAAAATACTTCCGTGGACCGCGAATGAAAATGGTTGTATTGAACAATCGAAGATGAAATAGATTTGTCATCCGCACATCTTTATCTCTCTTCCTTCATTTATCTCCTTCTCAATATATACACTAGCAACACCTACCCGCCCTCTAATTGGGGGGGGGGGCGTTAATTAAAATGTTTTTTACTTAGAGAATTACATAATTTTAATAAACTTTGGTAAATTTGCAGATTAACATCTTCAGTTAACTTCATGGAGTTAAAACTTAAGGTGTTTAGATATTTTTTCCGATTTATTTGTTAAATAACTTTAATTCATTACTGTTGCTATAGACGAAACTATTGCATAAAGATAGCAAACAAAAGCTAATGTAATCCCAAATTAATAATACTAAACATTAATTAATTATGAACTGTTTAAAAAATAGTTATGCTAATTAGGTAGTCAAAAGGTTCTCTCTTAATCTTTTATATTCACTATATATACAGAATATCAAACTTTTATGTTGTATCACTGATTGATACACGCCATAAACTGGTATCGTCTTGGCCTTCGGGGCTTGATTTACGCCGGTCTATGGGTCTGTCCTGTGCAGTTCTAGGAGGTCCACCCTCCCAGGCTTTGCCTCCCCTCTTTGGAGAGGAGTAAGTTTATTGCTTACTGCCTGAGGCGCCCCTACCGGGGAATGCCGACGGGGCTGCCCAGGCAATTTTTAATGGCCAGAGTGCTCACCTTCTCGGGCGCTGGCTTTTAAAGTCCCACTTTCCCGACCCGACCGTGGGTCACATCTTACCTTGTGGGAGTAAGATAATACTGGCCTTGTGCCTAACCTCCTGAGGAGGTAAATAAAATGTTGTATTATTGATTGATACACGCCATAAACTGGTATCGTCTTGTCCTTCGGGGCTTGATTTATGCCGGTCTATGGGTCTGTCCTGTGCAGTTCTAGGAGGTCCACCCTCCCAGGCTTTGCCTCCTCTCTTTGGGGAGGAGTA